>VXAL01006799.1:1474-13685 GCA_013399475.1 Chauna torquata | reverse complement strand
AAAAAAAAAAGGAAAAAAAAAAAAACCTACAACTGAGGGACGTTCTCCTGCTTCATCTTCTTTCTTAAGAAATTATTTGTGACATCATAACTAATGATATAAAGCCTTGCAGCTGGATAGTGAAAATTCTACAGAAAGGTGTATTCATTATGATTTATTTTAAACATTTTTCTTTCCACAATGAAGACATTTGCTCAGTAGAGTTTGTTGTGCAGCTTAGGGCAGCTGGACTTTTGCTTTCTGTTATAAGTCCTGTTTCAAGATACTAGCGCATTACATAATCATAGCAAATTTTGCAGTTCACACAGTGGTGAATACTGATTATTTAAGGGAACAAACTATTCACGCTTCATTCATGTTCCTACAAAGTGAAGAATGTCAGATCGCGTGTAGCTTTGCTAATAGTTTAGGTGTTTTAACTGAACTCTTTGAAGCTGTTCTGAAATCTACTGAGATACCATAATCTCTGGTCTGAAGATATACAGTAGCACTTTGGAAGTGCTTTGCTTTAAAAAACAAAACAAAACAAACAAACCACTCTGATCTCCTGACACTTTTGTTGCAGTCTGGTCAGTCTGGTGGAAGAGTCCACTACATTTACAGAGCATAGGTCAAACGTTGGTTCTTACAAAATCATGCACTTTCATGTTCTTGCACTTTTCATGTTTATTTGGAATACCAGGTTACATCATGGTCAAGTGAGTGGGAGAGGTTCATACTGTACTATTGACTTTACTTCCATGAATTTAGATTTTGCAAGGCTCTTCCTGGGAAAAAAACAAAACTTAGAAGCGGACCTTAGATTTTTTTGAGTTCAATAAAGGACTGTGTGTACCACACACACATTCCTGTTAACCTGCATATTGCAGTTATTTGGCAAATTGTATGATATGATGATCTTGAATATATGTTGTTTTTTGTTTGTTTTTTTTGCTTAAACAGGTAGGAATTTCCTTAAGCAAAACTTCAGCTTAACCAAACATAAGCTTATATTGCAACCAATGTTAAGTAAAGTCACCCCTAGATGAAACATTCATATTAAGGGTTTCAGTACTTCACAGTTTTTACTCTCTTTTCCACAGTGAATGGTAAAGAAACTCGCTTGAGCTTATACCTAACTTCAAGCATGTCTGTAGGTCCTTTGAGTCAACTTCATAATTATTTCTTTAAAGTGTCCAGTCACAAGGACTGATTTATCATTATATTTTTAGATTATTGGGCATTAATTATCAAGAAAACAATATTTTGAAATATGAACTGTAAGAATGGAGACTAAATTGCTCTGAGTTCTTAAAGGTAGTTCTATTTCAAGAAACAGTTTAGTTCCTAAAATTGCATGCTTGAGTTTTCAACAAAATATGAAAGTACCTACTAATGGTTATGTGAGTTAGTTAAAATATTTTCTTACCTGAACCTACATTCTTCAGTGAAAGGATCTAAACTGAAAGTTTTCTCCCATCCAACATCAATGACACATTAAAACTAGTTACATGACTGCTTAAAGTTACACATGAACTTATGTATCTTGCTTATAGTTGGAAGCGAAAAATAAAATTTGATTCAAAAAAAATTGACTCAATGGGCTGATTCAGACAAAAAGGTCCAAATTATAAGATGTAAACTGAGCTAAAAAAACTTGCAAGAGGTTTGTGTCTATTACCAGTATTGCTAGCTGCGTGCTGGAAGAAGATACTGGACAAGTAGCACAACTGTTTTTTGCCTAGAGAAGGCAGAGAGACAGTTCACAGCGGTTGTTGTTATTATGCAAGGACAGATGTAGATTGTAAAGAACTAATCATATTCAACTCCTGTCATTTAGAGTAAAGCACCGTGTACAAATTAAGTGACCCCATTGATCTCTGTTATTTAAATGTCATGACCAGAACCAACAGTTTATTTTAGTAA
This sequence comes from Chauna torquata, assembly GCA_013399475.1. Classification (NCBI taxonomy): domain Eukaryota; kingdom Metazoa; phylum Chordata; class Aves; order Anseriformes; family Anhimidae; genus Chauna; species Chauna torquata. Next base: position 11,780 of record VXAL01006799.1, on the reverse strand, counting down.
CTATAACATCACGAAGCCTTTTTTTGTAAATACAAATGATACGGCAATATACTAAAATGAAATAATAATAAAATAAAAGATATCGACTGTCAATAGATACCACATAGGACTAATATATTTTCACCTTACAGAAAGCTCCAAAATATACATTTGACTTTTCAGCATAAAACTAATTAAATTCTTTATAGAGAGAGCATGGCAGAGGTTTTTAAGTTTTTTTTTTTTTTTCTAACCTTGCTGATATGTTTTAATTCTCTTGTCACTCCACTTACCATGCCTAAGATTGTTACTGGTATACGTTGCTGTTCTGATTTAAGAACTCCAGAGAACTCAGCCACAGAGATGGTGATTTTAAAAAAAAAAAGAAAAAAAAAGCCATTTAACTTCACCAGATGAAAATACCACGAAAGACAGAGATTCTAAACACATGTGACACTGCCCTTGAAATGACGAGTAATTACTACCATAAGTGCCACTCACACACTAATATGTTAGAGACATTTAACTGATAATGTAATAAAAGAGACTATATAGAAATTCTCCATTAGACTGGAAGAAATTTATTAAACAATTACAACCTTAGAAAACCTACATGATTTTACATATTTCTCTGACGTTCGGTGTGCTTGAATTTGAACTCTTTCACAGAAGATTCACCTTTGCTTGCAGATCTGAGCACCGATAACACACCAAGCCTGTTGGCAACTCCCTTTGACTCCAACAAGCTTTGAATAGAATTTTAAGATGACAAAGTGTTTTTTTCTCATGATAATCAAAGAGAAATTAACCATGACCCACAGGAGGGAGAGCTTACTTGTACCCTGTTTCTCTAAAATGCAAGTGCTGTGGCACAACCCTGCTTGCAAAGCCTTTTACTGCAAGTTCCAGTACTTGTCGGGCTTTGGGAGGCAGTAATGCCTCTACACATAGCTCTAACCTACTTTACCAATGAATGTACATTTGTATACACAGACAGGCACTTCAACATACTACTTAGATACAGGACGTAACTACATACTTCACATTTGCAGACATTAAGAACAAAACAGGAGCAGAACTACTTTAGCCCATTCAAGCTAATGGTCTGGTCATTATCAGTTATTTGTGTACCAGTTCTTCACAAGAAAAAGATGAAAATATGGACGAGTGGCATTACACCATGCCCTGAACCACATTTATGCAAGTCTAAATAATTCAGTACCCAGAAACATAGCTTCCTCATCTAGCTAAGATTATAATGCTGTGCTCACATGGCAGATTTTGAAATTTCAGTTTGTGAATTGCTTTGGTCCCTTTCAGTGAAAAGCATCATAGAAGGGCATAATATACAACACGTAATCCTTTTCCCAGCCTGTATTCAACAACAGCTAGAGCTCTTCCCAGAGTTAACTGATGAGACTCAAATCCAGTAACTTCTCAAGTACCCACCCAGAAGACACACTGAAGGTTACACAAGAATCAGCAATGTTTCTTCATGTTCAAGCAATAAATTAAATGGGCTTCAGCAGGATATAATTGTGTAGAACAGGGAAAAATAATAAAACATCTACCTAAAGCAGTCCGAACAATTAACAGTATGCAAAACTACTCTCCACATGCCCCTCCACTTACATTTGCGAATGCACTGTACAGAAACAGCAAGATAATACTCCATCCTTTCCCTGGTTATATCTCATTTACAAGTTCATCATTAAAGATGACAGTAGACAATTGCGGGGGGGGGCGTTGGTCATCCCCTCTGCTCTACTGGAACTACAGGACCTAGGGCCTCCCAAGCCAAGGCCAGCCTGAATGGACAACCTTGGAGGCCCCACACAAGTTTCTGGTGCAGATGGGCACAACCAAGCAACTCACCAGCCATCATCACTGTTCCTTCTCCCCACTATACCTCCGCTGCTCTTTGCCACCATATCTTTATGTTCTGTCAAATTACCCTTCTCAGCTGATCCTTTTCAGGAAGAAATCTCAAATCATCATGACAAAAAAGAAACTCCTTTGTATGAGTATTTCCCTTTCTTCTGCTTTCACCTACAACTTCCAGCTTTTTCTATAATTAAAAGCTGCAGTTTTGGCTAGGGTCATTGTTCAGTCTAAAGTTTCTTGTTTAGGGATCTACAGACAGGCAGAAATTTAATCTTACAGCAATATTTCACTTTTAAACATGCTTCCCGTCTGATATGTAAATGAGGCCTGGCTAATACAGTTAGCTTCTCTTACTCTGCACAGCTTACCAACAAAATGTTTCCTCTCATTTCACCTTTGTTTCTCAGGAAAGAGGAACAGATCAGTGTTTTTTCTTGTTTATCCACAGGAGTTAAGGGTAGGCTGGTTACTCTTTGAAGTCCTCTTGCATATTGCTCTCACTTACTCACTTAAATAGTGAGAAATTTACAATAACATCTTTCCCTACAGGCTTTTTAACAAACATTCTTACATTAGAAATTTTTCAGAACTACGCCAATTTTACTTCAGTCACATACACGTATATATATTTCCTGTAGAACAAGAATGATGGATTGTGTATAATACTAAAATACCACAGATAGGTGCCATATTCTGAAACAGATCATCTTTCAGAAAGAAGCTTTGGGATTTATAAACAAAATGAGAACTTGAGACTTCCATACGAGCAATCCCCTTTATGACTAGCACTGTTATTCACACACAGATTTGCAACAGTATCTTTTAATTGCATGTTAGTTAGAGCATAGTTTTTCACTCTGATAATCCCTTTCCAGGAGTTCATGTGACATCCTTTGTGTTTCTTAAAAAGAGCAATTTGCAGTTCATTTTGTCTTCAATTTTTAATTTACTCCTAGCTTCCTGAAAAATGGCCCATTGTTAGACCTTCAGTGGTTAAAGATTTGCTCTAACAGTGTTTCAGGATCAAAACTATAATTGGTGTAATTATGATTTTGCCAAGTAAACAACAATATTTAGTTACACTCCAGCTGTCTCATGAGAATAACATGTAATTACCAAAATCTAATATTTTAATTTATTATCCTCACTGCAACAACACATTGAGTTTATAGCATTACAAAAATTAATGAGCTTTGGTTTGAAAATCAACTTGAACTGTAAATAATTAAGCATCTCCATATCTACATGTCCATAGGAGTTTGTTACATGCAGTAGGAAAACAGTCTATACTTCATCTCTTCAGCTTGTCAGTGCAATACACAGATCCTGAATATATCTTTCATATATATTTATTGCACATGACAAGTGTGTGGCTATGCTACATGTAGCATGGACTTTACCTTTGAGCTTAAGTCATCAAATTGATAGAAAAGAGACATTTCTACTTTGGATCTTCTCTCTCAAAACTTAGTTTCCTTCTAAAAAGACATAAATCTTAAATAAATGGTCTTAGGCACTACCAAAAGTTATATCATTTTCAAACTCAATGCCAAACATGGCAGTTAAACAAGTATCCACTAAAACAGTTGATGTTACTACCATATATTCCTAGCCCCCAATAACTACAGAACTTTCCAGGATTTTTTCTTTTTAGTGTAGAAATACAGATTTTGTATTCTTGTGCTCAACAGAAAAATCACTTTCTATTACATATTTTTATTAGGGAAATAAGCAATATTGTCTGAATACAGGGTTTTGCAAAAGGGACCAAATACACTGTTCGGCCACAGCATCTCCTATACCCTGGCCTCCATCTCACCATGGCATGAGCTATTTAGTCACATTTCCTTTCCACAATACATCACAGTCTTCATACTGTTATCGTACATACACCATTCTGAGAGGCTCCAGCCAGTAAATGTGGGCTAGGAGACACGGTGATATCAAACACTTAAATGACAGTTCCCAGGGAGAACAGCAGAGAACTTTTTCTAGAATCAATACTTCCCATTTCTCAACAAAGTTATTTGAAACCCATTTTCCTGACCAGATTTAGTGCTTAAGAGAGTATGCCTAGACACTGTTAATTATAAGGCAGCTGTTATATAATACAGTAGTTACATCTCTACAACAGACTGACAATAACAACAGTAGCTCTCAAACATTTACGAAAAGTACCTGTCTCACAGGGAGAGAAACATGAAGACATGGACCAACCAGGCAACATGAATTGGGGTATTTCCTTTTTTGACAAGATCAAGAAAAAGAGAGTCCTGATGGCCTTAAGCTTTAATAAGAATTCAAGATACTGACAGGGGAAAAGATAAAATGAATTTCAGATTCAGTTAGGGTTATTTGGAAACTCAAGAACTGGGTTTTGGAATTCATTACAACTGGTGAAGCAGGAAAAATAGATCATCAGTGCATTTCTATAAACCATTATGAAGAACCTTTATACAAAAATTTTCCCAAATCCTTCAAGAACAGGACAGATGCAAAAGATTTGCTGGGATAATAAATATTTATTTCTGCCTACTTTGTGAGCCCCTGTATAGCAGTTTCAGTTACAGCTCATTCTCAGTTTGTAGACCACTACCTATGAAAATATCTTGAAGTACTGAGTGTGCCCTGAAGGCACAGGACAAAGTCTTTAGGTAGCATAAATCACTGGATATCACTACTGAAACTACATTATTTTAAAAGCCAAGGATCTCTCTCACCAAGGTTTCTAAGTATCTTAAAAAAAAAAAATTGCTTGCAGCATTTTTATTTTACATATTCAGCCTTAAGTACTTTGGATTGTTAATGCTGGAAATAATTACGTTTTTAAAGGATATTTTGCAGCAGAGGGTCGTCATACAGAAAGTGGAACGCAAATAAATAGAAACAATTATGGGCATATTTCAGAAAATTGTTTTGAGAAAGATGAAAACAAAGTAGGGTTTAGGTTTGGTTTTCCATTATTGATTTAAACTTTACTTCTTTCTTTACATAAAATTGCTTTAAGGTAAAACTAAGAAAACCAACCGTAAGCAAGTATTGCACTCTGCTATCATAGACTTTTTTTTTTAAATATAAAATATGAACATATTAAATTAGCAAAAGAGAGTTAGTATTGTCTAACCAGGATTACCATAGTAATTAGGATACAGATAAAATTTTCAAAATATTTTGGTATGAATGGAGTTATAGCTATCCATTTTGATAATTTAAATGGCGGCTACTTATTCGGGATAACTGTTATCAATAATTATCCTGCTTTACAAAACCAATTGTTGAAACCAAAGAAATCTTCACAGAAAACACTGTCACATCACCAGCCAGAATAAAGGCATATGTAAAGCATGTGAAGGCATAGGGGCTTCATTAGTTATTAATTTGTGAAGTGATGCATGTCTGTGAGAGAAGTGGAATGACAAGAAGCATCTGTGTGAGACAAGAATGAAAAAGAACTGCTAGAGAGAAAGGGCAGAAAACCAAGGACACAACCTGAATAAGCAATGGAGCTCTGACATTAAAAAAAGCTTAGTTAGATTGTTAAGCTGAAATTTAGCTTAGGTTAGATAAAGTAGATTTTGCATTTTCTTTATCAATAAACAGGAATCCATTAAAATATACACTTGCTTCTTTTCTCAATCAAATGTCTCTCCCTCCTAAAAAACCAACAAATTACTACATTTTGACTAACCACTAATAAAGGGAGAAAAGAAGGAACAGCATACCCTCTAAAATAATATTTAGTGGATGTGGAACTGTATTATCTAATAGTAAAAATTTCAGCAGTAGTGTGTTTCTTGTTCTTTAATTTACATCATTTTGATTTTTTTTGAGTCTAGTAAAATAACCAAATAGTTCACAAACAGTAGATAGTACTACACTGTCTATTTATCTTACTGCCAAAGTAGGAGACTTTCTATTGTTTTGCTGACATTTTTTGCTGGTTGCAGTTTGTTATAATAGGTTTTCTTCTTAGAAAGCGTAAACAACCATGCTATAAGGTCTCCTTGTTATCTTTCATATAACTATTTTAGCATTTATTATGATTTTTTTTCCTAAGATATGTTCTACTCAATAAATATCATTATAATTTAATAAAGGAAAGAATAATGTAAATTAACTCTAAGTTATTTTTATTACATTTAAGAATGTTGTTTTGGTAAACTAATGCTTTAAGCTAGTTTACAAGGATGTAGAAATAAATACTTGAAGGACACATAGAAAATGTCCTTCAGCCCAGGTATATTTTCTGCCAATAATTCCAAATTCAGTTGAGTAGGTAGCATAGATTTAGCCAAAGCTGGAGGACTTAGGACAAAAATCACAAATTCGGGCTGACAAGTGATTCTGATTCTTCACTGTATTATCAGAAGTACGAGATGCATAGAAAGTTACTAGCTATTTACATAGCAATTTAGCTAAGCACAACATGCTGCATGACTGTGGTCTTGTCTGAATGTAATTAGCTCATTAACAAAAACCATTTCAACTTGTTCACATTATCAAAGTCAAGAACAAACACAAATATGAGCTTTGATTAATACATATCTATATTTTTTTACAGGAAGGGTTCATTCAACCAGCCATTCTTATTATTAATGTTCAGTTATTTTTAAATAACCTTTTAAGTCTTAAATAAAACAGATGTTTTATCAAAACGACTGGCAGTTGCTGCCCCTCTTTGCCTAGTCTCCTAGCAAGTCAGAGAGACTGTATTCTACCTCACTAACTCAGCCTGTGCTTTTGTTTGTCATCTGGCTTTCAAAAGACTGTCTGCTGACACACTGGTCTCACCCACTGTGCTTTCTGTGAAAATCAATTTATTACTTGGCATGTTTGTCAGACAATCAGGTAATAAAGTAATATTTGGAGCAAAGTCTGTGGTGGGACAAAAATATCCCTCTCTAGCTGGGAGCTGCATAATTGATTAGCAAGAATAAATGAAACATAGATTCCCTTCAATTCAGCACTGGCATTTGATTTACAGTTTGTCACCTGGGCATCAGCAGGGGAAATTGATTCCATATTCAGTAATCTATACCTTATATGTGCTAGGAATGGATGCAGCACTCTGTCTTCCCTTCCTCCACCCTCCCCTGCCAAATCAGGGGCACATACTTACAGGTATTAAATGCAATGACTGCATTTAGTGTGTTACCAAAATATGGAAGATTATGTATACTTGTTGCCCAAAGCAGCTATCAAGAGACAGAAAATTAGGTTAGGAACCAAACTCCCTAAATGGGATTTTAGGCACATAGAATTGACTGAAGTCACAGTCTCTGATCTGGTTACTCTAGTTTATAGTACCACTGAACCTTGATAGCTGTCTAAATTCACTAGTACTTCCATAATGAGCCTTATATTCACCTAAGCTTCTCAACCATCTGACTGCAGGTGCACCTGTTCCCCTTCTAAACCCCAGAGTAATCAATGGTTCCCTAGAAAGATACCTGAACATAGCTTAAAACCTGCCTGAATTGCCCAAAACATAGTGCTCTTAAACTAAACAAGGGCTGTCTTTCCCCTCCCACATTCCTGGAAGAGAAGGTGAAAGTAAAAGGTTTGAGGAGAATTTGTTATAATGCCATAACGAGGGAGACACTTTGGGGAGGATAAAGAAAAGACTTGGGAAGGTGAATGGGACAAAAATAATAATAGTAAGTTTCCCATCTGCCACACATACCTACACACGCAAAATATCTTAAATCAATGACTAGCTCCTGTACAGTAGGACATGCTATGAGTCAGTGTTGCTGAACAGGGTTGTTGCCACAGTCATGTGGCAGAACAGGGTCTTGAATATAGAGAAAGTTTGACTAAAATGACTTGGGCATGTCTAATAGTGCAGTAGTGTAGGTTAAGAACGGAGCTAGTGAGTAACAAATTGAGGAATAAAGACTGAAAATATCAAAAGTGGTAGAGGGCTGAATGGATAGCAGGTAAGAAGCAAACTGTGGTGTAGAGTCCTGATCAAGTGGATGATGCAATGTTTGCATACAGACAGGAGAGCTGGTGGAAAATGACAGCATAGTAGAAACAAGGGAAGGAACTGGACTACAGCAGGGATACATGCACCAGACCCGAAGCAGGTAGAGACAAGTCAAGATGAAAGGCTGAGGTCAGAGCACTGGTATTAATTACTTTTTAGCAAAATTTCATTACTGCTCTAGCTCTGTAGGAACATATGAAAACTGCTCATAACTAACAGCATAGACAATAGTTGCATTTGGTTTGCATATATAAATCTGCAACAAAAAGCATTATCTGCGTTGGCATCACCCATCAGAATAGGGGAGGCAGAACTGATCACTGTGGTATATGCATGTATTTTTCTAAAGAATTAAAAAAGTCTTTGAGTCCTTTGATACAAATCTACAATACACTTGTACATAGACCCTAGGGTCAACACTTCAAAAAATATGCCTCTGCAGTCTAGAGGTAAATCCCAAACTGAATTATCTGGCTTTCAGAGATAACTAGCCCCCACTGAATTCAGTGAGGATGTTGATAGGAAAACTCAACCAATTAAGAGCTTGAACACAATGTCATAATTCCAGCTTTATGCACCTATTAATACTTTTTAAAACCTTAGCCTAAAATATGTTGCATACCATTCTGCCCTGGTGTCGCCACATATTCTAAACATTTTCTGGAACCTTTTGAAGCTGTTTTTCGCTGCCTGTTTTCCTTTACAAGATAGATATTTTGATGACTGAACACAACATTATTACATTTGTATTTTTAATTCTAGAAATCAGTTAGTAAAACAATGATTTGAAGGTGGTATTAGCTTCAGTACAGTACAAGCTGGTGTGTGATAGTCATTCAATATATTTGAATGCAGAACTCTCACTGCTGTCCTGTCTGGAGTTGGAACTGGTGTGCTTCCCTACCAGAGGTACCTGTCAGGGAGGTCATCTCTCAGAGTTCTCAGAGACAATGCCTGCTAGCGTCCTTCCCTTTCCCCATGTGTACAAAAGAGATTAAGAAAACTATTATATGAGACTACAGAGAAAGCCTGGGCTCTGCCTTCACTGTACTTTCTGCAGCTCTGATTTGCTCCTTCTACCAGAAAGGAAAGGAAAATCTAACTTATTCTGAGAAGCTGGAAGGACATCAGAATAATTTAATGTGATGTATTGCTACAGAAAACTAAGAAACCACATTCAGACAAAAATATCAAACATTCAGAACAAAATTCTGCATTGACTTCTGTGGAAATCTTGCACTGCTGGTGTTTAAACAGCGATTTATTTCTGTTACAGATAAAGCAGTCTGGGGAATATGTACCAACTCTCTACATAAACAAAATATCCCAGTATGTTTTAAATCCCCCTCAATAACTTTGCACATCCTGTGTATCTATTCTAACTGCTGTCCAAAAAAAATACCCACCCAAATCCTCCCATTGAAACTTTGCAGTTTCTTTGCAGTTTCAAACTTTCTCCCCTGACAGACAACTAGAAGCAGCATCTCCAAAAATGGCAACCAGCATACATGCGCAGAGCACTTCATCAATGTTCTCTAAGCCACTGAATTGAAGTTTTATTTATAAAACAACTATTTAATTCCTCTGTGGTGAAATAATGAGTTACAGGAAAGCAATGCTCAAGTCTCCTTCAATCTTTTTACAAAAACCCTCTCAATAAGAGATTTTTTAAGTTTTCTTTTCTTTATAAAACCTCTATTCAGTAGTATCAGAATGGGCTACTCATCCTGTTCTGAGCAGGGTGTCAGATCAAATGACCTTCAGAGATCCCTTTCAACCTATACTGTAATTATACTGCCAGGTGATTTATTTCCACCTGGTAGGGCAGCACAATGGAATGAGGCTCCTTTTGCCCTGTTTATACAAAGCTTTGATCAAGTACAGCAGTATACATGAGCTCTGTGCTATTTAAATTTGACTGTTGCTATTGATCCTAGGGCTAGGAGAAAAGGAAATAGGAGAAAACACAGAACTGGATATTGGATATAGGATGCCAATTATCCACAAATGTCAAACTGCCTCACACGGAACCAATAAGTTTCAATTTAATGCTTGCATCTCTGTACAAGAGTAATTTCTCCTCCCTTTATATAAAGGAACAGAACAGACAGTATGAGAATGCTTTTGGTCATTCATCTATTTACACCTTTCACGTTGACTTTTTTTTTTTTAAACACACATAGCGGGGCATAGGAGGTAGGGTGCAGGTGGATGCACCTGGGACTCTGGAAAAAAAAATGAGCATTTTTATATATGATTACTCTACCACTGAAGTAACAGCAGACATAACCCAAGTTGTTTGGTTAAGTCATTGTTTCCACATTTATTCTTGTATTTACCGCTAGTGAAGAACAGCATTCAATGTGTTAGATTAGAAAACTATTCCAGTTACAGCTTCAGTAATTACAGGAACTCTACCCCACCTCCCCCTTACAGAAAACATGAAAAAAATAA
>VXAL01006797.1:285405-304549 GCA_013399475.1 Chauna torquata | reverse complement strand
GCCTGCCGAGGCTAAACCACAACCACCTAGGCTTTAAAGACTGTGAGATAACAACAAAGTGCATTTTCAAATCGACACCTCAAATCATGTTTAAATTGTTTGATGATTTGGTTTAAACATTCATAAGACAAAACCATTACTGTTTCCAACGGATAAACGCTTCAATGCTGCATATTATTTTAGACTGGAATAAAGAAGTCCCTACACAGCTAATACAAAAAATACAGATACTCTTAGAGTTAAGGATTTCAAACAGCTATAATTAGTTCCTTCGTTTTGACTGATGATCAGAAGACACTTTAATAGCCTCAGTGCATTTTATAAGCAGCTGTGGAATTTTAAATCAATTAAATCCCAGCTAATCTAATATGTAGAAGCTCCTAACATGTCCTGTACAAACGCAAGTTTCACTTGCCCATTCATCCAAACTGATTACGTTTCTCACAAGTTCCCCAGTCTTCTCTCTCCAGTCTTGACTAACGTGAGGAAAAAAAAAAAAACATCCAATAAAGCTACTATCCACTTATTTACCATGGCTTTATTAACTCACAAGAGCATTTTGCTTTTTACTCTTGGAAAACACAGCCTTTCCATAGGCTTGTTGAAAGGTCCATAGAACCATATGTCCTGAGTTACATCAACTTCCCCATTATTCATTAGTCTGACATATTTAAATAAATCTGGAAAACAGCCAAACCCAATTTTTTTTTCATAGAGAAGGTGAGACAATACTATTGCAGACTGTTTTAATCTTAACCACTATTTCACCTGGCTTCTATGTAACAGTTACTGTATTCTTTAAGGCAGGATCTGGTAATCTCAGGTAATAAGCTTCTACTAGAAAATGACAGACAAATAGCCCCTCAGTCCCCCCCCAAAAAAAACTATGAATCATTTTCTATGGGAATAACCCAAGGAAAAACCTCCCAAGCCATCTAACAGCATTCTCCTTAAAAATTTAAGTGACAGAGAGGTAACAAAGAATAAATGGCTCATGTGCAATCTCTGAATACACTGACATTAAGTATAAGAGCAAATTTGACAGCCAAGATTTCAGGAACTTGGCTTTTCCATTAGAGCTCCAGCCTGAGCTGCAACTAGCTCACTTCTCACTTACGTAACACCTTTATTCCTTACATTTAGATTTTTTTCACTCCTGAAAATCTGTTTAGTACTAGTACGTGCATATTTGTATAAGATTTCTGTTTTGGAAATGCAACTCCTTTCCCAAGAAAATTACCTTGGTATACAATTATTAACAGCTCTGTTTCTCAGTCAAAGCTCTGCAATTTTAACTTTTCCAATACCCACAATCTGCAAAGCTTTTCTGATTTTACATGCATCAATTTTTCTTAGTATCTTGGTCTGTATGAAAGTAACTGAATCCTAATAATCCTATACTCTCCACAGTTTTCTGGATAAATCCTCCTGCACTTCAGAAATGAGATGCTCCATTTTTAGCTTCTCTCAGGAAAAAAAGCATCAGTTTTCCATAATTATTTCACTTTTCATCTTTGTCAGTGTACATCACTTAACCCATAAACCAGGGGTTTAAAATGCTCAAAAACTGACGTAATTGGATAACAAATTCAAAGCCTCATATACTTCTCTTAGATACTGAAGTCTTCTTTCAACAGCTATACTGATTTACTCATAAATTTAGAAAGTAATTTTAGTTCCCAGATTATTGAAGATATTTTAAGAGTTTAAAATTCTAAAGCTTTTACAATTGATAAGTTTTCCTCCCCCTAATATTCTTGAAAGCAACATTATTTTAACCTTCATCTCAGAAGAAGAAAGACTGAAAGCAAGAACTTCTGATTACTTGTACAGCTTTTCAAGGATGTTGCTGATGGCTGACAAGTCACTGCAGCTAGGAAGGAAAAGAGTAATTTCAAAATCACTATTCTGCACATAGATTTTCCTTGAGGTCCTATTGCAACTTTCATTGTTGTAACCATGAATAAAATTCACTATAACAGCTACCAGTGAAGTCGCTTCCTGCAGAAGCTGGAAATTGGTAACATTATTAACATGGGACCAAAATCCAGGAAAATCTACTGGAGACAGCAATGGTTACAGACATCGACATGACATTCTTTGGCCAAGTGACAGATTTTACATTTCTTTATATAAAGAATATATTATATATATATATAAAGAATATAACACATTACATATTATATTTATATCTGAGGGCTTTCAACAGCCATCAGTCACTAAAACGACCTGCTGCGCAGAACCTCCTCTGATGAACTCATACGCATACAAGGCTATCCAAGAAGAGTCACGTGAAAGCCCTGACACCCAAAACTTCCTTGAAAAATCCACCAGAACTGAAGTGAGCCCAGATTTGTTAATTAGCACCTAAGAAAGGTTAGGAAGTAATGGGGGGGGTGTTTCAGCACCCCTTCCAATTGCAGCCAAAGGAAAAACTGAGCACAGACAGATGTTCTCCTGGTGGAAGCACCACAGTTTCATGTTGAGGTCTTCCCATGCTGTTCGTAAAGCAGTAACCATCAGGTGCAATGGATTTCTGTGTGGCCTAAGCTCCCATCTTCCTTGGGTAACAAAGGACTGCATTTGGCAAAAAGCTGCAGGTTTTTACAGCACAAAACGCATCACTAAGGACCATCTGGGAACATACCCCTACATATTCTTGAAGTCCTTTCCTGCCTAAGATTTTTGCAAGCATTTAGCACAAGACCAAGCGTTTTTCAGAGAGAAAAAGAAAGCCTCTTTGGAACTGATCCTGGGAGGAGAGAGAAGCAGAATAAAAACAGCTAAGCATGAGCAAAGAAAAGAAACATTCTTCTCCAGTTGTTATATCTTTTAAACTGATCTCCAACTGTCCTGTCATCTCCAGTTAGAAAGGAGTAGTATGCTGTGAGGTTTTCCTTTACACAGTAGAAAAAGAAAGTATTGTTACAACAAGACAAGAATTAGAAGACAAGGAGACAAGAATTAGTGCAAGTGCCAGAGACTGGGCAGAAAGAATTTATGCAGAACAAGTGTTGAGACACCAAAGAAAAGAATTACTATTTGGGAAGTAACCAATTTAAGAAATAACTGGAATAATGGTGCCTCCTGGTTTTCTCAAAAACATTTCAATTTCTTCAAATAGTAGCTCTAGTAACCATCCCAATACTTTTTTTTTTTTTTAATGCTCATGGCAGTTAAGTGTAAACTGTACAAACTAGCAATTCAATAAGCAATTTAAAAATACCTGGATGTGCTTGGAATCAAATGAAACATTATTTAGAAAAAAACAGTCCAAAAACTGTAGATGTGCATCAAAGAATTAGTATCAATTCCTACAATGCTGATAATTGGATTTCCTTTAAATGTAAGTTTCCTGAGTCTTAAAACACAACCATTAATGGCATTTACCATTAAACACCCGATGGCTTCATTCCATTAATTGCAAATTATTTCATTGCAATTAAAAATGTCTTAAACAACATAAAACAGTAACTCTATTGCAGTTATATCATCTGGTTCATCACCTGAAAGTAGTGTGTTAACATAATCAATTTTTTTTTCCCCTTTGATCACAATGGAAAAGTGTTGCATTTACAGAAATATTTGATTTAAAAATAATCTGAACCACTTTTTTCCAAAGATATTTCTACCAATTGCACACAACCGCATTCTTCACTTTCCAATGAACCGTCATATTGCCTAGCACTATGCTAGGAGGACAACAGTCTTTATACACCATCAGTCAGCAATTTTACTGCAGTCATTCTACCAAATCTGATTTCCAGTGAAAGTAACTGCAAAATAAATTCTCGAGCCTTGAAATTCAGAATTTCCCTTATAAAAGGGCATTGAGAATCTATTTCATGTGATAACACAGTTTTCATAACTTCAATACTGCATGAGTCATTGAGCTGTCCAACAGTACACTTCAGTCATCGCAGGGAATTATCTCATACCAATTCATAAACTCTACTTTGCCTTGTCAAAACACTGCTTGTTTTAACACAGCAAGACTACCTCTTGTTATGATTTAGCTAATGTCACTTTTAGTTTATCACAATCGCTACTTAGGGTATCAGTGACAAATAGCCAGTAGTGAAAAAATCCATTGTGGAACAGCAAGTAAATAATGAATGGCTCACAGAAAACCCATCAGAAATGCTTCTTTTTAAGGGAAAGGTAACCCTTACAGCATGGCTCAGTGAAGACAATCTAGGTCATTTACAATCTATTATTAAAGAAAATATTCACATGGACTCAGTATAAAATAACATTAACATACGCATGAACACCTGCGATTCAGTTTCTTGAGCTTCTCAAACTGTATCAACACAGCAAGCATGATTGAAGCACTGCAGAATACAGCTCACGGTTAAGCATAAAGTATCTATTGGTTCACTTCATAACTTTGAAATATCCATTAAAGAAAAGTAAAGTTGCTAAGAAAGTCATGGGTTTTCACTACTGCTGAAGACTTCAGACAGAGCAGTTAGTTATTGCATAAAACCAAGAATATCCTCTTTCCGCTAGCAATGTAGTCAAGAAAAATCTACCTGTTTGTAGCAAAACTGTGACCAAAATAGCCTAACCACAAAAGGATAATAGCAAATAAATAGCAAAAGCAACCCTTATGGAAGAGTTTGCCAAGCAAAAGATGCAACGAAATTGGTAGGGCACTCCTGTGATCATCATGTGTTTTCTGTAAATTTTCAGATATTATCTATGCACAAGTTTTGCATATTTAAAATCATTTAAAAAATAAACTGAACATCGTCTCCTCTGAACGCGTATCAGAGGGCACGGGTCTGGCTGGGGGAAGGATGAGCATGATAGCAGTTGCGTAAATATTTCGTCAGTCACTCAAATTGTCAAAGCTTATTTAGTAACTTCCATTTAGAAAGTAAAACACCTCATTTATTCTTACTACTATCTACCATCTACTGGTTTTCAACAGGCATTCTGTTCTTTCACCTATGTCATCTCAAAACAGTCCATAAGCTACCTACCTTATACACCACACCAAGCCTGCTAGGATTTTGCAGGACACAGACTTTTCTCAAAAATTAAGACCCATACAACTCACTGGGGCAGAAGTAATAAATACCAGGAATTATACACAGCCATTTTAATATCTAAAATAGCATTTATAATCTTAACACTAGTGTAAGATTAGAATGCTGAACCTATAGTTACAAGCCAATACAAAATACGAGGGACCCCTACATGCAGAAGTTAATAGCTTAAGAGGAACAGAAACTCTCCGGAGCTGGGAACCGTGCTAACATTTCTACTACAGTTCTGTCAGACTATTCCACTTCCAAGTAAGAATTCATACAGCAACTCCATAAAGAAGGGTTTTTTTTGTCACTCATCCTAGAAAAGGAAACCAAGTGAAGCTCCTTTCCCATCTTTCAGGTCCCGGCTATCTGAGGTGGGATCTATTGCCTGAGTAGTAATTAGCCAGGCAGGTCTAGGAGGCAAACAACTGATACGATTAGAAACTGTTCCATGTGGTTCTAGTTCCCTTTCTCCTCCTAGTGGAAAACTATGCAAGGTTTCTCTAGTTTATTGTGTGCTGTCCTACAAGTTTCTATTATTAAAAGCAAGGTCAACAAAATCTCACTTTACCTGAACCAGGAAAGGGCAATAACCACAGAGCTACATTTTGTAGACCTTCACTCTGAGGTCTCTGGAGCAGCTCCTGCCTCCTGCAGATCTCTACAAGTAATTCCAGCACCCAAAGGTTTTGTTTTAACAGAATCTAAACGGCCTGAAGGACATCTGAAAAACACTGTTCATTAGGAAGGGAAGATTCTCATTTGCTGCAGTTTAATGGCCAGTCTCAGGTACTGATAAAATTATAAATTGATATCCTATGAAAATAAAAATAAACCAAATCAGAATAGCATCAGTATCAGCCAAAACCCAAGTTTGAAGAAAACTATGGCTTCACACTCATTTAGGCAATAATTGCTGCTATTTCTAAGTCCTGGCATCACAACAAGTTTGAGAAGTCTAGAAATATAATTTGGTCTAGCCACTTCAAGCAGAACAGTGCTTCCTGCTTAAAAATACTCATTTCCTTAACACGTTCCTTCATCTGTCACACAATCACATTAGTCAACTACTATTGCGACGCTTCTGTGACAGACCAGTTCACTGCATTATCCAAGAAAAGTAACTCAAACCTTTACAAACAAAGCTGATGCAGCTGAAAAGAGAGCACAGAGACAAGTGCACACACTGACCCCAGCCCTATGCTACTGCTGACGCATCAAGTTACATTTCAGGATTTGACCACTGCAAGACAGTTTCTCAGTTAACCAAACTACTCAAGGAAGGCAAACTCACAACCAGCATAAATACAACACAGAATCCCACAGCAGCCAAAGTAATTCCTTCTCTTACTGATGTCCTTTGGGTAAACCATTCGTGCAGCCCACAAGTCAACAGAGACCATACTGAACCAAACTGGGAGTAGCTCCAGAGCGAAAGCCCTTGATGCACACGCTCATCGAGCAGCAACACGGCGGTACTAGAACAAGCAGAAAAGATCTCCAACTCCTGCTTAATGAGGGGCTCTGGGTTCATCAGTTTTGACTGCTAATAAGTTTCAAGGTCATGAATTTTAGTTTGCTCAAGTGTAACCCAATGGCACTATAAACAAGGCAAAGAGGAAGAATGAGTAGTTGAAAGCGCAGCCATTGCAATTCACACAACATATATTGCAACCTCAGCTAGCAGTTTTATATAGTTTAAATTTCTTAGCGAGTTTTACTTAGTAAATTAAAACACAGACAAAAAAAAAATGGAAAAAAGAGTCCAAACCTAAGTACTTGCTTTCTTCAAATACTAAGTTTCTCAAAATTATTTTTTTTCCTGAGAATTATTTTTTAAGGAAAAATCCTTACTAAGCTCCTCTCTCTGGAAACAGTGAATACTCTTTGCAGACTAAAAGAATGCCCACCAAATACAAATTATACACAAACAGCTGAAATTAGAAACTTAAATATTTTTGTTAGAAAACATTTAATTTTAAACAAGCATTTTTCCAGAGATCCTGAACGTCTGTTCCAAACCCCGCCTTCCCAGTGTGTTTTAATGACACAATACACCTGACATTTTCTTCGCAAAGACAGATTTCTGCATTTTCTTAATATTCCTTATAATGTAAGACAGACCTCATAGCGTTGGACTGTCACAGAATTCAGTTGTCACTCCGGGAAGCAAAGTAGTCTCAAAGATGACAAAACACAGTAGCACACCTTTTACCCCTCAGCTGCCCCTTGCTACAGTATTACCACATGCAGATAGTTGCTGCCAAAGAGCAGTCAAATCAAAGACCAAAGGTAAAAGGCCTACAGTAGTCAAAGCACACAGCATGCAGGGGTGAGCCAGAAGGCTACCTCGTTTTATTAACATTGGGATCATAGTTCTGAAGCTCCAAGGTGGCAGACGGCCCTGTGCAGGGGGCAGCAACAGGCAGGGTGCACAGCATGGTGCTGCTCATATACAGCACACGCTGCTAGCGTCAAAGATGGGCCTACCAGCACGTCTAGCAGAGCAAGGGGCTCTGCTGGCATGTAGTGCAGCACCGCGAAATCTTGAGATGGCTGAGAACTTAAAGCCTGGTGAAGATAGAAAGTACCACACCAGCGCTCACCACTGCCCCCCCAAGCCCTCCCAAATTGTATGTTCCCACTGCTGACTTTGCATAGCAGCTGGTACTTACCAGAAGTGGTAAGCTGAATTCTGTTCTGCACAAAAAATTGCTCACCCATAATCTTTAAACCATTCACAGGATTTCTCTTTTCAGCCTCACTGTGGTGTTGTCATCCTCCACGGCACATACACCCTTTACCATTTGTCTTTCCACCCACATACCTTGCTGTGATGAGGGAAAACAGAACCCCAAATCCCCAGCTTTCCTTGTCCCTAAAGAAGCTGCAGTTCCAAGACTGGCCTGCCGAATCCTCTTTGTGGTGGGATGGAGCTGAAGGCTCCTAGTTATATTCAAACAATCTACCATTACAGATTTTCTGTTTTCCATATGTAAGTTGCTTTTTCAAATCCCGTCTGACAAAATATTGAGTAGCTTGTATTTTTCTTGCATCTGACTAATCACAGATCTGTGGTACCCTAACGTTTTGATCTCGCAAGGTGGAATTTTTTAAAATTCAAGTTCTAGAAAGGCTCTAAACATTGCTGTAACCAGCAAGGAAAATGGTTCATTCCAGACTGAACCCAGGACACCTGTGGAGAAAAAGCAGTACAGATACATGCAGACACTGAAACAACTTATTTTGGGCATGGACTCATGTTGCAGTGAATCTGAATTACTGGAGCCCTGCTCCATCCTTCTCCCTGGAACCGAACCCTGCCAGCCAGCTAAGAGCCCATCTGCTTATATGTTAATTCAGCTCACTAACTTGCTTTAAAAAGCATGCACTTTCTCTCATGTTAATTCTCCACCACTGTCCCACGACACCAGACAGGCATCAGATGTACCTCAAGATAAAAGGTTGGGGACAGGAATTCCCCTTCTGGGCAATGGCTGCCTAGTCTGATGAAACTGCACCCTACACAGAGAGGGGGAACAGCAAGAGACAACCTCCAACCCCCTTCACAGCAGCCAGAAAGCAGAAAAGGCAAACAAGATCCTCATTGTAAACACTGAGAATCTTTTGTGCCTAACATGGGAAATGGAAAGAATGAGCTCTTGCAGAAGCAGAAGGGTGCCCCAAAACTTGATCAGAAAACCAGAACACAAAGGATAATAGGGCACAGAGGAAGTAGCAGAATTGCAGCACTACACTCTTTTCCAGCGGGAAGGAAGGAGCTGGCCTCTAAAGCGATACTTCCTGTAGATATACATAGGCGCACACACACACTCTCCAAACAGCAGCCTGTTAAGTGTAACCAGCCTGCAGTAGCACAGAGTATTGTTTTAAGGATAAATTACAAAATCCTACCTCACATCTTTCTTCTGAAGTAGCTGTTTATTTTGAAAAGCAGTCTAGAAAAAAAAAAGGTAACTAGAAATGAAAGAAACAACAAATTAAGGAAAAAAAGAAAAAGTTAAATACAGAAAAAAAACTCACAAATTTGAGCCACAATAAACTATAATGCAAATCCAGAATACAAGATGATTTGCATCTATCTTTGTAATATTATGACAGCAACTATTAGTATACTTTCAGTATGCATAAATCACAGCTACTAGAAGAGGTAAAATTTTGTCAGACCCTTCTCGCTGGAGGCCAGGAGAGACACTGAACAACAAGAGCTTGCTTGGCAAAGGGATGAGGCCTAGCTATTCACCAGCTACGTGAGGACTATTCAAATTCTTACACGGACATATGTAGAGATAATAAAATAGAAACATCTTGACCCTTAAAAGGTAATAATATGACATGAAAGATTAAGAGCTGCTTCTTTCTCCACTGCCTTGTCAGTAATCTTATCATGGACACCCACTACAAGACACCTGCATTTCAACACAGGCAAACAAAAAAACATCCAATGAAGTTTAATAGAAGACAGTTTATTGACAAGGAAGGGTGACTAAAAATCCACTAAAATCAAGCTTGTCCAGAACACTTCTTTCAGACATCACGTAAACCACCCAGCAAGCCCTTTGGTCCACTGGCAGCTGAGGCCCATAGCACCAGCCTCTACTCTGGGGTCAAAGAGGAGCACCCATCCACCCAACAACAGGCAACAAAAACATACATTTGCCATAGCCAGAAGCTTCTCAGTCTATGTACGCATCAACTCAGGAGCTAGGTGACGGAGGCAATACACTTGTTAGTCAGCAGGCAAGCTAAACAATGCTGTATTTTTTGACAACACTTTTGGGAAAGAGTTGCAACAAAGCAAAGCTATCTTTGTGTCCTGTTGAGTATTGCTGGGGAAACAACAGTAGGAAACAGCAAAGACGATAATAAACAGTAAGAAGAAGGTAGAAGGATACTATGATGATTTGGAGACTTGAATGGTTCAGCTACACATTTCAGCTTGGTCCCCTGAATTCTGCATTGCAGAACTGCTTTCTTCAATCTAATTCACTAAAATAGCACAGGAAACCCCTACGATTACATCTTACTACAGTACTTCAGATTTGGGTCTGCAATCATCACTTCAAGAAACTGAGGAGAATGCAACAAGTTTATGCTTCTCTGAGAGCTACAAACCTTGTGCAAAGAAACTGCCAAATACTTTGATATTTATTCCAAGTTAAATATGAAGGTTCTTTATAAACAAACAGCCATCGTGTAATTGGAGAGAGAGATGACGAAGTATTTTGCTTTTATATTTGCATACAGGTATAACAAAAAGATCTTTCTTCCAGTAACAGAACCAGGTCATAAATTTGTAACTTTGTGGTACAAAATGTCAGCAAGATGACATCTTGAATTATTGCTTCATACTGTTCTTCAGTCAAAAAAAAAAGTCCACAGCTCTTCACCGGTGAAATTATGCTTCAGAATAATTGTTTACGCCTTTAAAAAAAAAAGAAAAAAACAACTTCTAACAGAAACCAATTTAACCACCAAATGAAAAAATCCCCAAGACTAGCTTGAGTTGGGGCTTGGGAAATGAGGGCAGGGGGAGATAGGGAGGTAGAATACATGACAGGATTCAATGTTAATTTTATAAAGGGTTTTTTTTCTTTCCTTTTTTTTTTCTTTGTAAATATATGCATGTACGATTTTAAGGAGAAGTTATTTTTGCATAGGAAGAAAATGTATTTCCTTCAATTCCCTTAAAGTGGAATTTGCCATCATACTCCCGTCCCTCATCAGGATTTAACACTCCTCGCCAAAGCAAAATGAGAAAGAACAACAAGGATTAAAGACCAGCTGTTCTGCAGCAGGAGGCTGAAGCTGGAAGGGACATCTCAACCCCTTGCTCCCACAGGTTCAGCTAGAGCAGGCTGCCCGGGATGATGTCTAAAGAAATTCTGAAGGAGTTTCTGACAAATGTTATCCATGCCTTAGCTAGATAAAAGCCAGCATTTTACAGTTGCAGTTTTGCAGAATTGGTAACTGGCTTTGAAAGAGATGAAAAGTATTTTACTTTCACAGGAAGGAGAATAAACACTGGATACCTACAGCAGAAATCCATAAGACAAAATAAAATTTAAAAAAAAGCTCCAACCACCCAACTGGCTGACTCCGAAATTCTGCTTTGATTGAAAAGAAAGTTGATGACCTAGTGTTGCGAGTTCTCTTGGTCGAGCATTTGCAGTTTCCTCGAAGTGATCAAGATAACAGGATAGTAGATTTAATTATTTTTTTGTAAGCCCTGTAGTGCATCCCATCACTCCTAAGTTGGAAGCCACAGACTTATAAAGACAGAAAGAAAGAAAGAAGACCGGATGTTCTTTCATCTGCAGATTTCAAGTAGGCTTCTACACACAACTGCTTTCAGTAGAAACAGCTAAAGATAAAAAGTATAAGGATACTCTTAGCTAAGACAGACACCTCACTCATCCTCCCATGTCTCACAAGAAAGGAAAAAAAATGGGGAAGGGGAGCAGAATAACACTGACAGAAAATGAATATGATGGAGGAAGTGGGAATCGGAGCGAAAGGGAAGAAGCATTACAGACAAAACCAAGGTCAACCATACTACTCCACTGTTCCAATAAGACTTTCCAACATGGTTACTGCTCATCTTTAAGGCCAACACAAGACTCCATAATGACAGCCCCTAAAACTACTTCTCACTACCCTCCTAAATAGAGTGGAGAAAAAAAAAATTCCACTCTGGTTGCACAGGTCAATTTGTTTTTATCTCACAATCTTACAGAAGGGTACACAGGACTTTGAACTTTTCGCATCATTTTTGTTAACTGCCATCTCTCTTAAAACCCTAGTTTATGAATTAGTTTTACGAAGGACATAGTAAGGCTTGGATAATAAACTCTTCAATAGCACATTTCCACTGCAGAAGTGACATTCTGCCCCCATTTTGAGGAAGAGCCTTTTAATTTGAAATAATTAAAAAGGGGAGTGTTAAATAAAGACACCAGTAAAAATGTGCAAAATTGGTTTTCACTGTAGTAATCCAACAAACAGCTACAACACTCCCATTTATCACTGCTGCAATTACATTAATGTGCTAGGATAACTCTGAAACATTGCGGATAGTCTCAATTACAGCATCGCACTCTGTTTACAAGAACACCTCTCTCTTGTTTTGGACAGGACATCTCAACAGCGACTGTCAGCAGCACCTAATTGCTCCTTCACAGACCAGCACAAGCTTTATGAGGTCAGGAGGCTGAGGCACAGGGTGGAGGAGGACAAAGACTTATAGGCTAAACACTGTCATCTGAGTGCCAGCAGCCTGGCTATACCACAGTTCTCCTCCTTAACCCAACAGCGGTGCCTCTCCCCTCCATCTCTCCTTCCTTCTCAAGCTCCACCAGCAGGCAAGTTCGCTGTTATGGTAAAGTTTGGTGCTTGAACAGTTTTCAAAATCTGCTCCAGCCAAAATGAGCATGATAGATGGAGGCAGCCTACCCAGTCCCAATGCCTATCCACCTGGCAAACTAGCTGAAGGGCATTAATCTGAGCAGATACCTGGCACTTCAGTCCTACCTACCCCGAGCCAGCGAGCAGCAAGAGTCTGAACTCAGTTTGTGAAAGAAAACTCCACTCTAGACCATACAAAGTAAGGATGCTATTTTCTTTTTACAGTTTAATAGCAACAGTATTGTTAAAATCACCATAATTAACTGCCCGGTAAGGGAAAATCTTCATTCCAACCATCACCTTATTAGACAAGTTCATTTGAGTTTTCCATCATAATCAGAAAGTTTTACTTTAAAAGGAATCTAGCTTTCAGCTGCTGCTGTTGTAATAGAAAATCTCGCTGTGACTGGAACATAGCTTCGGAAAGCTGAAAGAAGCCCTTTGCCGTCACTGACCTGGTCTGGCCAACCAGTCAGAACAGCTTTAGTCCCCTAGAAGACATCCTTATGGACAGCTGTGACTGGAATTCCATATGCACAGTCACTGTCTTCATTTCAACCAGTAGTAAGTGAAATCCTCTACCTGGAAGTCAGTTACAGGCTGTGTAAATCCTCCCTTTGCCCCGTCTCCACATCAACCATCTTCTTAAAATAACCACACCTCTCACTAGTAACAATCCCATAATACATGCATTACACAACAGAAACGTAAGAGTGACAAAAGTTGCGAATGCGCTTGGAGATGCACCAGCGAAACAATGGATTCCCACAAGGTCAAACCATGATAACTGTATTCTCCGAATATTTCAGGAGGGTAACATTTGCTATGTTACTGTGCAGTTTTGCAATGAAAATCTGTCAGAGCACAAAGAAAGCTTAAATACAGGCACAAATCAATAAAAGGATACAACTATGCACCCGTATGAGGCACATGACTACCATTTGAGTTGATTGCCACTTGGTTCTCGTATTACTACAATATAGTATTAAAGTAGCGAGTATTCATAAAGACTATACAAAAAATATGTACCCGACTTCCAGGCAGCGCTTGCAGAAAGAGCCAGCCTTGTTTCATTGGCTGATGCACTCACATACAACAAATTCTCAAGTCCCTCTCCAGATACCTTAACCTAAAACAAGGCAGAACTAGACAGGATTCCTTGGGTACTGCAACCATGAGGTTTGCAATGGCAACTACTCCTTGCCACAACATTGTCTCATTATTATTAAAAAAAAAGAAAAAAAAAAACCAGAAACTTGCTTCACTTTAAATACCAGGTGACTTATTTCAGTTGCAAACCGGATCTAAGGGTACTAAGTATCCTGGAAGTTCATTAGCCAACCACTTTTTGAGAACTGCATCAGGTGTAACATGCGAGGACAAGTTCTGTAGACTTACTCAGTCCCAATGGGCATTTGGCAAGCCCCACATATTATCATACAATTAACAGTTTCTGTTGGAGAGGCCCAGAAATTAAGCAACAAAGATGTGGCAGGTCAAGTTTCACAGATTACCATCCACTTGCAAAGTATTTGTCTCTCCAGTCCTAACAGTTCTTCTCATTGCCAGCTCCAGATTTTATTTGTTTCCAAGTATTAAAATGATCACAGAAGTGGTAAACAAATGCAACTTGCAGACATATGTTTTGAAGACTTTCATAATAGAAAACTACCACTCTAAGACCAGGAAAAACACCCGAATACCATGCTTCATCATAAGGAAAACAGGTTAAAGTGTGCGCGCAACTACCTCACCTGATTTCACATACAGTATTTTAATACCACATCAATACTGCTAGTGTAACAAAAGCAACTAACATACATTTCAGCTTTAACTGCTACCTTTAGGTCTTGTAAGAAAGGTGTTCTGCCCAAAAAAGTGTTATCAATTTTTTTTAAAAGCCCGACCAGACAGTTAGTATAGGCAAATACTGGCTAGCAGACATTACAAAAGTCATTTGCTAGCATTAAAGAATAGCCAGAAAAGTCAGACACTAAATACCTTGAATTTTTTCAGGAAATCTTCCTTAGCTGCACCTTTTTCCACTCAGGTGTATGCATTATACTAACTGCGGTATCTCAAAAGATGCCAAGACAGCCAGACAAAACCTCCTTGTCAGACACGCCATTTTGTTCTTTCTTTAAATGAGAAAAAAATAATTTAATCCATATTATGTGAGAGTGAGCTTTCTGCCCAGGCTGACACAAACATCTCATCGGGAACCAGAGCAACCTGCACATCAAACTTTCCATCCAAACTCCAGGCTAAAAATGCCATGCTTTCCACTATAAGTTAACCAGGTACAGAAGAAACTTTGGAGTGGCGTGTTAAGGGCTGGAAAACATAACACCCCAAATAAACAGTGGAATAAGGTTATAGCTGAGACACTAGACTACGTGCAAACACACTTCTGTCTAGACTGATTCTGTAGCCTGTTTGACAGAAGTCATCAAGAAGATAATTTCCCATCCAACAATCAGCAACTGAATACATTTGAATTGGAAAAAAAGACCCTTCAGCCACTTTAGAGTAAGCAATCTTTGCTAAGAGTTTCCACTCAGTTCCAAAATAAGCCTGAATTACAAATTCCCAGGAAATAGATGAAAAACCAAATCCTTTTAACTTTTAAAGCTGATCAGAAATTAAGACGTCCCCCCCCAAAAAAAAACAGAAAAGCTTTGTACCATTGACACACTAGTCAAACAGACACCTGAAGGCCTGTAAATCACCATTTGTCTCTATCTATCTAACATTTATTGAAGGTAAATCATGTTATGCATCCAAATGGCCTCATCTCAAAAGAACCACACAGCAACAAGTACAACAACAACAAAAGTCCACCAAAAGACATGAGCACAGTCGTGTGCTCTGTGAGATCCAGAACCACCAGCTGAGGGAAGTACCATGATTAACATCTCTAGAAGACAAAACCACACAAGCTACATCAGTGAGATGGGTCCTCAACACATTACACGGTTTTTATCTTTAACTGCTTCTACTTACACTCTCTTTGGATTAGAAAGGAAAAAGCAAGGCATCTTCCTGCATGGATGACCTGAAAGAAGCAGAAATAACACAACTCCATGTACCCTAGGCCTAGGAGAGTAAAAGCAAAGCTGTTCAAGTGGTGGAAGTACGGCTCTAACGCTCTTCAGAAAGAGTTCTTTAAACATTAGCATCTATTTCTGCCACAAAAAGGGTTTCACGACCTCTCAATCTCTTCTGTCTTACCCAAAAGAGGCATCTTGTTGCAAAAGCCAGCAAACTGCAGTAATATCCCATGGAAAAAAATATAGCAAAAAAAAAACAAGAGAGAGAGAGAAAGCACAAGAGAACAGTCAAAACATGTTCCAACACAGTTTTCAAATAAAATGTGGTTTTAATGAATGGGTAAATTATACAAGTAGCATTTGTGTCTAAATGAGAACTGCTCTTTCAAAATTATCATACGTTAATGAAAAGCACTGTACAAATACTTTATATATGTAAAAATACACACAAACATATGATACATTATCATAAGAGAGATACAGGCTTTAAAAAAAAAAAAAGATTGAAAAAGGCAGGGTGGGGGGTTGTAACCTTTAGTTCTCCTTCAGAGGACAGGAGAAAAAAACCAAAAAGTTATACTGACTAATAAAAAATTTAAGTACTGGACTTTCACATCACCACTTCTGTGTTTTTACAAAAGCTCCTGTCAGGTTGACTAGGGAACTCCACATCTCTCCATAACATCAAAAAGTTGCAGCATCTTACAGTCCTAAGGTTAAGAAAACTTCTCCATAGTCTACAGATCAATGAGCTACAGTTCAGCTTAGCTGCAGATCACTCTCAAAATTGTCCTGATCTCCCAAGGAGGCTGTGGCAGACCTCCTCATTTTCACACCTGTAATAGTCAAGCAAGAAAAAAAATACAAACCCCGCCTGGATGCCATCCTGTGCAACATGCTCTGGGTGATCCTGCTCAGCAGGGGGGTTGGACTAGATGATCTTCAGAGGTCCCTTCCAACCCTGCCCATTCTGTGATTCTGTGATTCTATGTAACAAAGCAACATAGTAGAATTTTTCTAGTCTCTTTTTTTCCACCTGTTACTTTTCGAGTATGTAAAAAATACAAATAATCATTATTTAAAACATTAGGTTCCTGTAAAAGTGGAAGGATGCATCATACCACACAAGATCAGAATTGCAGCAAGAGTCAGAGTCCCATTCCCATCCGAAACTCTTACAAGCTAAACTGCTGCACTTTGGTTCAAATTTTGAATTGTTTTCAAAAGAAGCAATTTGTCTGATTTCATTTTTCTCCTCCTCTAAAGGCAAACACTTCTCCCAGCTTTCACTATGACAACCTGTGGCAAAACAGGAAGAAATTTTTAATCATCTCCCTGATTTATTTGTAGATAAAAATAATTTAATCAAAGAGAACATATTTTATTCCTGTTCCAACACAGCATGCATGACATCTCAACTAACAAAATACACATACAAAGTAGAAAGAAACTTGATCTCAAATTTCTTTTTCTTTTCCTCTCTTCACACTTCCTCTCGTATTATGGTAACATCCTTCCAAGTGTGACCTTCTCTAATCTAGAGCTTACTCAGAATAAGAAATCCCCCATTAAACCTCCCTGCAGTCTGCCTGCATGCTCCCTCCCTCTCCTTTCCCACAAAAGCCCCAGCCTTCGTCAAGGCAGGGGTCAACCACCACATCCACAGGCAGAGCTCAGAAGAGCACTGTGCGTACAGGAAAAAGGCTTCTGACAACTTCAGGAAATTGGAGCTAACAGTGGTCTTGCATTGAAATCTGTTAAAAACCAACAAATACCTACCGCTTTGCTGTAGCATTAAGAATCCCACGATACAGTCCACTTCGGAAGAGGATACTCCCCCCTTATAGAAGAGGGAAATAACTGACAAACTCTGCAAGCATTAATTTACTCCTTCCAGAAGTAGAGCACAATGCAAAATTTGTATCCATTTTACATAGATTAAAATGCAAATATATAATCTGAAATCACTGCTCTTTCCTACCCAGCTAAGCAAGTTCTGAATATTGACAGAAGGGTCCACTAAAGCAACACATACAAACACCAGGGGATCACAGAACACAATCACATAAAATGGTATGAGATGTCGAAGAATTCCTGCCCAGAAACACTTTCAAGCCAGCTGGGCAAGGCAGAAAAGGAATCACACCTTAGATCAAAGATCTTACCTAAGATCATAAACTTCAGAGTGGCTGAAAAATTAACAGACATCTCGAACACCAAGCCTTGTTAAAAGTAACATCAGCATTTTGTCCAATCAATTAACCCAGCAGCTACACACCGATGCAAATTTTGGTATTAGATGCATTTCGCTAAAACCACTAGCAATCACTTCATGTCTTTCACAGACTTAACATGCTGCAGACCTGCACATAAGAAAAAGAATGGTCAGCATTACACCTGTACACAGCCAGGGCCTAGGTGAAAGTGTGGCCCTGCACCATGATGCCCTCCCTGGCCAAGCAGTGAGCTCGGCCGAGCACAGGCAGAGGAGCTGTGCCGCTGGGCACACACACGGACAGCTCCGGCACAAGCAGAAATACATCTCGGTGCTACTTCGGCCACCCGGCAGATGCGCAGCAGCAGGTTAAATTTGGAGAGCTCCATGTTTCTGTGTTACTACTCCTCTGCTTCTCCTCCACTTCTGCACACCTTAGGCAGGTCAGCTGATCCATGAACCATTTCCCAAAACACCACATATTTCAGCCAGCACACTGATGTAAAATAACACTGATTTTACCCACCTGAACATACTTACCTGAAAACCGCAATACTCCAGGAGCGGAGCAAACGCTTCTACCTCAGGACCATGGCACTAACAACTTTTTAGCTATTCTACTTCAAGGTACAGTCCAACCACATAGCTAGGGACAGCGTAACAAGTACCTGCTCCCAGAATGAGCGTCTCCATCTCCTCCTGCTCTCTGGCACCCAGCGCCTGCCTGTCCAGCTGGTCGGCCAGCCCGGGTCTGGCAACTAATATGCAAAAAGCAAAACAAACAACAAAAACCCAACAACAACAAAAAAATCCTGCAGAGAACGCAAATGCAATTCCCACAGGGTCACTGGAGCACCATCACCACCAAACACGTGAGTGGAGGTGGCAGGAGGGAACCGTGCCTTTGTGGATAGCAAATCTACAGAAGGGCTTCACTACAGTATCAGAAACAAAAACCCTGTCTGCCACCGCATCTTTGCCACCGGTCACGTCAGACCGGTAAGGGAATGTAACCTCCTTCCCTCCTTGATACTTGAGGGAGGAAAAAACATAACATTTCGAATTATAGAGAGATCTGTAGCTAAAGGTTTAAGATCTTAGCTATTATTAGGAAATGGTATTAAAAAAAAGGACCCAGCCACATACTAAGCAACCGAGACAGCAAGTGGAAGACGTTAACAGAACTCAACGCTGTCTCCTGGCATCCAAGCGACCGTTTAAAAAGACGCAGCAGAAAACATTTCAACCCAAGTCCACATTCAGCTCAGAAACCGCGCACGACCAGCTGAAACAAAACGCTCTGGAAGCCCCTCTGCGGCCGCTCCCGCCCGGCTGCGTCCCGCAGCAGCAGCCGCAGCCCGGGGCCGCCCGGCGAGCCGCAGGACCGCGAGAGGCGGCGGCCTCGCAGCCCCAGC
>VXAL01006797.1:242382-284941 GCA_013399475.1 Chauna torquata | reverse complement strand
AGGACCGCAAGGCCCCGGCCTCACCGCCGAGGAAGAGCCTCAGCCCTCCGGTGCCTGCTGCCAGCCCTTCCGTCGCCCAGCTGCTGCCCTTCCCCGGCTCCCTCTCCAGCCTTTCTCGGCTTTACTGCTGCTGCTGCCTCCCCTCACCGAAACCCCCTTTTCTCTCCCTCCCCTCACTACTCCTTCCACCCAGCAAGAAACAGGAGAAATGATGGAACCCGAGGGTCCCAGGCACCCTTCCTCACAGCATTTGCCAGGAGGGGGCATAGAGTTTTCCACGGAGCAAGATTACATTGTATCAGGAAAATGCTTTTAGATGTAAACAGATGATTGGGCCTGGATGAAGTTTTACAAAAAAAAAAAAAAAAGTCTTCTAAAGACAAACATATTCAAAGGGCACTACAGAGAGCAGCAGGAAACAGTTGCTTTGGAGCATGCATTCATCCAGTTGCTTGTCCAAATTTAACCTCTGGACCCCAGGTGAACATGGGGCAGGATGCTGAGGCATGATCTGCTGCTGCTGTTGTTCCCAAGAACCACTTAGCAGCCCTCTAGACTTCTTCCAAGGTAAAATCTAGGATCTTGTCCATGGTCCCAACTCCCCACCAACACTGATACACCCGCTACAGCACTTCCACCTTCAAACCACGTTGCTGTGCCACCTGGGATAGGATGCCACCTGAGCAGAGAGACAATGCCTCCAACGGTCCTGACCACAAGGACTACTCTGTGCCAGTAAGAATAACGGAGCTAGAAAGTAGGGAAGAAATGTCAGGAGAAATTTTCCACTAAAAACAACTTCTGTCAGAGACAGCTCTCCTCTTGCAGGAGGAGACCAGATTCACGTTGATATCACACATGAGGCAGCGGCACTGCAGCCCTCCTAGGCCTCCAAAGTATGCATTTTCTCAGCACCTTCCCCTCCTGAATGCAGCATTGCAGAACAACGTGGCTGCTGCACCACGCCTGGTATCCCCATGGACCCTCCTCCTGAGCTGGAAGGAAAATGACCGAGGCTGAGGAGTCTGTTTATTCTGAATACAGGACACCTCACTGCTGAGGAAACCATCATGCTTCATGCACATATGACAGGTATAAGGAATCGCACAGATGTCTGCCCAGACAGTAAGCAGCCACAGTGCAGACCTGCTTCTGAGACCTCCCTGGGCCACATGCTCCACCAGTGCACATCTTGTGCCATATAGCTGCTCGTTTTGGTTTCAGGAGCATGAGGTTCATATCATACAGCATCCACAGTACAAGGCAGTACCAGCCCTCCATCCTCCTCTTTCTGTCCTTGTCCCCAAATGATTCAGCATCTAATTTCTCTACTCATACTACTGAGATTAACACATCACAACATTGTCCTGTAGGACTGCACTCCAGAGGGCACAGAGGTACCATACTACTACTTGGAAAGCCATGCTGTTCAAAACCTGACTCTGTCACCCCACGCTGGGCTGAAGTGTTTCTGCCACACTACTTCAAGAAAACCATCTCTTTGGGAATGCAAGAGCTGATGGCAGAAGGGCCACAAGCAAAGGGCCACAAGCAACGTTAACTGTATCTCATAGCTCCTGAAGGACTGACAGGCTTGATTTCTTCCCTGCAGATTTCTGCTCTAAACAGGGGGCTACAGTATCTGCCTCTTACCCTCAGCATCCTCCCCGTTTCTGGAAACGGTAAATGCTCAGGAGACTATTCTAAAGGGGCTACAGCAGTACCTCTGGCATAAGAAGTCTCCATGAAAGGAGGAAGTGAACAGGTGAATGAATACTGCACCAACTGGCATGGTAAGGTTGCTGCTGCTGAATGCACAAGCCTTACTGAGGCTTAGGCAGAGGGGAGGCACAAGAAGAGCCCTACCCTTTAGAGGGTGCTAAGTCCAGGGTAGTGATAGGGGAGTGCGGCTGGGGAAACCTCAGCATCAAGTACATCAAGTTACTGATAGCTCTCATTGCCTAGAAGTGAATTGCTAACCAGCCTTACTTAATTCACAACCCTCATTTCTGAAAGGGATGAATTAGGCTGTACATAGGAACACAAATTATTGGTTGTGCCAGATGCAAGCATAGTAGAATAAAGTGATAATAGAAAATAGTGTTTGTTCCCAGGGCTTCTGTGTACACATTAAGGTAATATTTGAACCATTTTCATCATATCAGTGACTTGCTTTAGAGCAATGAATCTTTGGAACATTAGATTACTTACACCATAGACTGATTTTAAGATGTGCCAATGCACCATACAAGCCAAGTTCATTTGAAACAACAGAACTGATCCTTAAGATGTGCTAACCTACTACCACCAGGGTATGGTGTTAAACTAACTACATACACCCACATAAAATTTACCTTTTGTCCTTTAAAAGGTGGGGTTTATTGTCTATCTAAAATGTCAGATTCTAAAACTAATTAATTTAGATTTGCAATGTCACTACCATGACCATTCACTCAACTCCTGCTCAGGTTGTGGCTGACACACAGCTCATGCCAAGGCCTGATGCATGCAGGGAGCAGCACTGTTGGGTCAAAGCAAGAGCAACAAATAGGCAGGACGTGATGGACATGAAGGAGTAAAGGTCATCGTCCTGCTGTTACCACCTGCAGCTCGCTGGTTCCTGCAGCCATCATCCTTCCCTACTGTCTGTCGGTTCCTTCAGAATCCACTAGCTTATGGAAGTGATGAGGACCAAACTTCCAAGTTGCAAGGTATAAATGCGTCAGCTTACCCAATAAAGCTTTTGAAACAGGTCCAACAGCAGCCAGACATGAGGCTCTCATGCTTCGTGGTACAACAGAGGGGCTGCCTGCACCATGACAGAGGAGGAAGGATGAACGGTCTCACTGCCTGTTAGTGAACTATTTTGCTCATAGATGCACAAACCATGAGTTATGAGTTGCAAGTTATGAATTAGCTTGTGATTTGGAAACCTCATAATTAAGTGACAAATTAGTGAATTTGTTAGACTAGTCTACACAAAGGGGATGGAGCCCTTGTTTGACGTTTCTTTCCAATGAGTTCACAAAGTATAATTTACAGAGTATGTTGCTCTGTAAATCAGAGGTCCAAACAAACCACGACAGACCACTTACTGACTCATTATGAATACAAGCCCTAAGGTCTGACAGCCCTCCTGCTTAAAAAGTAAAAGTGAAAAGTGCAGTTCACATGCAAGTGTGAAATTACAGGCTTTATTTACTGTCAGTTTTGAATGCTGGCCTAGAAATGCACATTATAAATAATGGAAAATATACTAATGCTGTGTTAAACACAAAGGACACCAATAACATTCAGAGCATGCAGTTTGACAGAATGCTAAAAGACTCCTAGACAGAATGCATTAAGACTCCTAGAACCAGATTAAAAAATGTATGTGACAGTCACTGATTCATCATAAACTTACTTTGTCAATTCAAATGGGTTTAGAACTTTGCAGAAGTTAACTTATTCTTGGCAAACTTTTATACCAAATCAGGTACTGTTTTTGTTCACGGCCCTCTTAAATTTATGCCAAATCAGGTACATTAGGTTCTCCAATAGCTGTCATAAGATAAAGTCAGTACATGTGCCAAGATAACATTGCACAAACTGGGTCACATGCGTGCGCTGACCCAAACCCAGTGCAGGACAGTGCACAGGTCCATTACCAGGGACTCTGGAACCAGAGTCTGAGTCAGCCCTCGCAGCAGCATGGCTGGTGTCCTCCAATATGCAGTATGCTTATTTCCTCTTCCATGCGGAGTCACCTAGTACCTTTTTGCTCAAGTGACAGGACATTTCTTACCTGTTACCACAATACTGATGAGAAGCCCAAAGCTCATTTCCAAAGCTAGCTAGCTGCATTGGTAATTTTTTTTTTCCCCCCACAACATAACCTTCAGCCAGCAAAGTTCTCAAAGTTTACAGAATTAGCACAGTGCTAGCTCACTATTAGTAAGAGCAGGCATTGGGGAAGGTGTTACCCAACATCCAGATGGCAGTACATTATTAGTTTCCTGCAGAACAGACAGGATGCCATCCTGTGATGTCTCTAGTACAAGTTCTTCAGGGTCTGGCCCAAAGCTCACCTGTGGTCTGCAGAGCACCACGCAGCTCCTGCTTGCACATTTGTCTCTGGAACAGGCAGCCTGGCAAGGGGCAAAAGGAAGCACTAAAAGGTTCCCTACTCCACCCAGGGCAGGGCTGTGGGAAACAGTACCCAGGTGCAGAATGACTCACAGGAGCACTCATCACCAAGTCACAGCATTGCCCAAGGGCAGCATTGCTTTTCTCAGGGCTGCAGGCATGAGCCTGAACTGCATAGTGTCCTGCCCTGCTGGCTGTGCTCCTGTGACCCAGGAATACAGCCTTGGATGTTCTCACCAGTAAATGACAAATACCCAGACTCGTCAGGGACAGCACTTTTCTCGAGCCAGGCTCCAATCAACCCACAGACAGAAGCACCTGTTGAGGAGCCAAGAGTAGCAGGGGCAGTCCAGCACCTCTAAGACTCTTGGCAGGAACATGATCTTCCTGCACCAAGGGCTGGTACCAGAGCTCCACAGCCATATCTCCAAGTGGCACAGAAGCTCCTGGCATGAATTCAGTAACAGTGATATTCTCCAGGAATACCAAATACATCATGGATACAGTCATGGTGTTAAGGTTTCTATGAAAAGTCCTGTTGAAAACAATGTCAGAGTTTCCGTATGGAAGTGTCACTGTAGCTGTTGATTTAAGGATAAGCAAGACTAGGGTTTGAACGTTAGCCTTTTTTTTTTTTCCCTTCCTCTCCTCGTTACTTGTATTAGATCAAGCTCAGTCACAGAAGAGTTCAGAGAGTAGTGGTTGGACACTGAGCTGGAATATGACCAGAAAGAATGAGGGAAATAAGTTATTTATTGTAAAGCCAAAAAAGCAAATCCTAAATTCAAAGAAGGCAAGAAGGCTACATGCATCTTTGAGATTTGGGAGAGTTTTTTAGCTGTTCTGCTAGTGCTCTTACAGAAACACTAAAACCCAAATAATTTTAAGAATGGCAAAAAAAAAAGTAAAGAATAGTAAGGTGGAAACAAATATCCATACACTTTAAGAGTTCACTAATAAAATGCCATTTTAATAACTTTTTTTTTTTAACAAGGAATCCAGCTATACACTATAGAAAAATAAACACCAAAGAGACTTTTTGCAACTGACAATACACGGATGCAGGCACACTTCAACTGTTAACTTAGTAGTAATTCCACATGAGAATGTAAAACATTGTTCGTAGTGAAAAGTAATTTCCTCATAAAGTACTAAAATATAATAAAAAGTCATATAAAAATCTGAAGCAAAAGCACAGCCCTTTATTCAGTTGCACAAGAGATGACAAGTGCCTCCATTCACTAGGGAATAACTTGGAGGTTTCGCAGTACAGATGTCAGAAGCATTTTGATCACTTTTTCATGTTTCTCTGGCGAGGTAGGCCTGGAACTTTTCCTAAATTTAAATAAAACAAATGAATATTGTGTTGTGAAGCAACAGGGTGCAGTTAGCTGCATGTTATTTCCTCAATGTGCTTCGTATCAGCTACACTGACAGCAATTACCATTTTCATGAGCCACCTAGGAACAACAAAAAACAAGATTTGAAAGCTTACAATCCTGCCAAAGCAAACATCCACACATTAAGAGCAATGCTCAATCACAGGTGTACTCCACACACAGCAACTGGATTGTTTAGTTCAATCCGACCACTCTTGTGATGATTCAACGTGCATTCTATTGCTGGACAAGTTATTGTAACTGAGTAGATGTTGTAAAGCTCATTAGCAACTAGGAACTCATTTTGCTCAAAGCACTGTTTTAAAGGTTACTGCGTCATTCTGGTAACGTGAAAATTTCAAAAATGGTATGCACTCTCCACAAAATTGTATCGCAGTTAAGTACTCCACACTTACCATAATGCAAAATAACTTATTCTGTGAAATGCTGTCAGGTTTTGATTCTAACATTTGGTTATCTATATCTACTATAAACAATTACAGTATTCAGGAAAAGAAAAAAAACAAAGTCATGGTGTTAAGGTTTCTAGGAAAAATCCTGTTGAAAACAATGTCAGAGTTTCCATATGGAAGTGTCACCATAGCTGTTGATTTTGGGGATATAAGCAAGACTAGGATTTGTAACTGAAGTTAGCCTTTTACTTTTTAATTTTTTTTTTTTTTTTTTTTTTTTTAATTCAAGGCCCCAAAAAAAAAAAACAGTTTTTTTACTGCCACAGCTGCAATATTCNGGCTTTTTTTTTTTTTTTTTTTTAAGTCAGAGCACCAGAAAAACAAGCGATGTCTTTGACTGTCACCAGAGCTATTATCCAGCTATACCAGCCTCCCATGAACTTTGACAAAGCCAAAATTTCTCTCTTTCTAGAGAAATACAAGTAATTTTCAAATTTAAATTTTCAAAGTTAACACTAAAAACGTGTTAGGACTGCAACATGTAATCATAAGAATTTGCCTCAGAAGTTAACTTTAAAACTTATTATTTTTCCAAATGCAGAAACCAGTAGTCACAATTGCTGATACCTTTCATAATTTGTGGGGAACTGGACAAGAGTAATACAGCATCTCTGCAATGCAGATTAAATGTTCAAAGCTGGTACTAATCGAGGAGCCAGTGAAGCAGATGTGTTTTGAATGAGTGTCTGCAGCAACTGCAGGGCCAAGAGTCACTATTTAATACTGTGATCAGCAATTGAATGGCCACCCCTTCTCCCATAAAAATCACCACAGAGATGATGTGCTGATGAAAAAGACCAAAGAAGTGGCCAGCAATAAGAATACCAGTGACTGCCACAGAGGTGTACAGGTTCAGTCAAGTATTTTTTCCTCATCTCAGGTCAACCAACATAAAACCACCCATCTTTGGGCAAAAGCTGAAGGACAGTTATAAGATGCAAGACTGCCAGGGAAACAGCAGCTGACAATGGTGATGCTTAGTGAAAGAAACCTCTAGCTGGGGTCACCTAGAGATTGGTGAGTCACCAGTGACCTAAGAGTAGCCTTATGAAGTAAACAAGTGATCCTGGGGGATGAGCAGCCAGAAGTACCATAGGGAAGGAATCAGCAATAGCAGATGAAAGGGATAACAGTTGGTCAAAAACATCAACGGCATTATCTGACCTGATGGTCCATACAAGCTCAGACCAGGAAACTTGGTAACATAAACCTGGATGAGTGAAGCAAGTTTGGGGGAAGATGTTCCACAAAGACCCCAGAGGAACAGCTGCCAGAAGGCCCCTCTCCTCCTAGGTGGCTCCAATGACTTCTACACAGTAGGCATCAGAGCCTTGCGTTCCTCCCTGGGTAGGGGATGAAGCTATGCGCTGCATCTTGATTTGGACCGTGGTCAGCATGGTCTCATCCTTATTGGTGACTTGAGCTGGCACGGGTGCCCTCCCGATGCCACCTGTTGGGATTGGTGTGCAGAAACATGACCTCCCCTGGAGTAGCCATGGCACGGGCTGTGTGAGCAACCTCTGCGTATGTGTGTGGATGTGGTAAATATTATGCTGCTGTTTAAGTAGATGTTTCATTTAGTATTACTGCTTCACTAACTTCACTATTCTTTTATAACTTCCTGTTAATAAAATAAGTATTTCAATTAAGCAAAGACATGTCTGTCCCCCTGACAATCACACCCACATTACTTGCAATCCCGAGATACTAATACACTGGAGAAAATTTAGAAATAAGTCTCAAAAATAACAAAACATTGGAAAACATAGCTATCATATCTTGACAGGAGATTGAGGATGACTCGATCGCTGTTTGTAAATTCCTCACTGAGACAAGGAATTTCTGTAATATAACTAAGATATTAACAAGAGCCAGTAACTATAAGATGAAACTGAGCAAATTTAGTCCAGAAACACAGTGAAAATATTTTAAATAGCAAAGAGAAGTGTTCCTACAATCCTTTGTGTGCTCCTCAATCAATCTTAGAACAAGATGGCTGTTTTCTTGGGTTTGGTTTTTTTGTTTTGTTTTTTTGTTTTGTTTTGTTTGTTTTTATCTGCTATGGAATATGAGGAAGTGATAAATGAGGGAAGTATGACAGTTCATGCTGCAGAGGAGGCCCTGTTCAGCTATTACAGTGATTCTCTGACTTTAAAGCAAGTTAACTCCATACATTTCACTTAAACTGCAGAACTTGCTTATTTAGACTCAATAACAGGATGGGGAAAAAAAAAAAATCACATGGAAATTATTCACTCTTATCTCTGAAGAATTTCACTGAAGTTATTCTGAGAAATGCCACACTTGGACTAATTTTAGATATGATTCACAAAAAGGTTTCATTTCAGACACTTAATTTTTCTTCTCCTTCCACAAAAAAAAATCATTCATTAAAATGATGCTCTTTACGTTTTTTAAGTATTATAGGCAATATATAGGAAGATCTTTGCAAAAAGAATCCCTCCCAGAATGCTCACAGCTTTGAGGGACAGCAGGGTTCCTCTTACCTGGTTGCATACCTCCTAGTCTTTGCTGGATAACCTCCAAGTGATGGATATATTCTGTTAGTGATCGTTCAGGATCCTGAGTAGGCACAAGTGACTTCTCTGAAGCTGAACTTGTGGATGGAGGCAATCTTAAAAAGGAAAACAAAGTATTTTCTTCTTCTCATGACACACTCAAATTTAATAAAGTTACATTCATGCAGACAGCAATTCACTGCAAAGCAAACTAGAATAAACACTACCACTGCAAACTTGCATGTATCTGGATTGAAAACAAAATTTTCAAAAGATTCTAGGCAGCTTTGTATACAGGGGAGTCAAAAGAAAGGATGTTTTGGTAAGAGCTGGCGTATCTATGACTCTCACTCTCCTGATATGCAACCGAAAGTCCCTCACATAAGAAAGCTGCAGTCACAGACAAGTCCAAATGTCTGAGTGAGAAAAGTCCCACTTCTATAGAGAAGGACTGAAGAAGAGTATGCTGCATCCAGGTGCGTAGCCTCCTGATCAGCAGGTAAAAGGCTATCTTTTGAAAAAGCTCACGGGACCCTCTAAATGATACACTGTGCCTGTATTTCTTTTCTCCACATTATTAACAGATTTCAAATATTGGCAGAAAGATACATTTGTGGGGACACTCTATGCACACACTGCTGTTCTGGAGTTGGGAGGTCTTCCTTCCCCCTGCACCTTTTGACTAACGAAAGGTAGTTCCTGTACATCCCTTCTTTCTGTATATCCTTGCCAGGAAACAAAAGCAGCAACAGACATCATTTAACCTATCTGACATCCACATTTGACTTTAGCTATCACTAACACAATCACACCAAGTAAACAGTCAGGGCCTACTTATTATTATCCTTGTTCCATACAATATAGATGATTTCTTGGTAGGTAAGCTGCCAACAGGGTTTCTGTCTATCAACCCCGATATATGCTGCAACAGAAGAATAGGATTGGGTAGAATTTAGGCTTTTGGGAAATGCTTGCAGGTCTCTAACTCTCCAAAATGTTTTGCTAAATTCAATGCAAAACACCCGTTCCCCAAATCAGCCCGCAGTGTTTAAAAAAATTAAAACAATTTGGAGCATCTGCTGTCTTTGAGCACCCCTAAATGACCACAGCTATTTTCTTGTTACTCAGTGTCCTGGTTTTGGCTGGGATAGAGTTAATTTTCTTCCTAGTAGCTGGTATGGTGCTGTATTTTGGATTTAGGATGAGAATAATGCTGATAACACACCAGTATTTTAGTTGTTGCAGAGCAGTGCTTACACTAAGTCAAGGACTTTTCTGCCTCTCATGCTGCCCTGCCAGCGAGGAGGCTGGGGTTACACAAGAAGCTGGGAGGGGACACAGCCAGGACTGGCCAGAGGGATATCCCGTACCACTTGGTGTCATGCTGAACAATAAAACTGAGGGGGTTGGTCAGGGCAGGGGATGCCACTGCTTGGGGTCTGGCTGGGCATCAGTCAGCTGGTGACGAGTAATTGCCTTGTGTTGTCACCTTTTTTTTTTGTTATTAAACTGTCCTTATCTCAATCCACAATTTCTCACACTTACCTTTTACAATTCTCTCTCCCGTCCCACTGAGGGGGAGTGACCAAGCAGCTGTGTGGTACTTATCTGCCTGCTGGGTTAAACCACAACACTCACCTCTTCTTTATGAACAAAATTCTTGTATGCTGGTTAAAGTTTCCAATTTATAGCAAGGAGGTTAAAAAAAAACATGTCCCAAGCTGATGGGACTGTGCAATGTTACCATCCACATCAACTGCTGCAAATCCGTATTATAAAGAAGAAGCCACAGATGAGGAATAATTTGGGGCTATGCAATATTTGAGGTTACTCTGGGTGCTAGGAAAGCCTAGGACTGGTAAGGTCAAAGATGACTGAAGGCCGCATTCCTCCAACTCCAGTACTGAGCTTGCAGCTCAGGTGTTTTCTTAGCAGCACTGTGCGGAATGCCACCTGTGACATCCAACCCAGCAACAATCAGCTGGGGTTGTATTTCTGTGCAGAACTGGCCATAATTCATGAAGAACTGGAACATACACACAGCAAGTTCCCCACCTCCCATTCAGCGTGCAAGTGCCAAGTCTGAAGGCAGCTAATACTAATGCAACACTGTCCTATCATAGAGGAGCCACTTCCACAGGAGGAGGAACCTACTTTTTTGCACACTTAAAATAAATCTCCAATTTAGAAGTCAAAAGCAGCAAGAATTACTCCTCAAAGAAGGCTAACAGACATTACCATTGTCTAAGTACTTTAGCCTGTCCAAATTAAATTGGGGAACACCATTAGGAGTGCTCTCAGTCCAAGAATATCAGACATGCTCAAAGCAAAGGAGAAAATTTCTTCTCCTGTAGCATCTTGAACCAAATGAAACATTTACCAGACCTGAGAAAATAAATACCTCTTCTTGTTCAAGTACCTCCTCCAATAAGTGGTCACATTTTTAGAAAAGATTGTCCGATGGAGTGATTACACAAAATGCAGAGACTGCAGACTGACCTGTTGTGTGACCAGTGACAGGATCTGGGCGAGTGGCTCACAAATCTTGCAGAGCTGGTTCTGTGGCACAACCCAGTGTCCCGGGTTGGGGGAGAGCTGACATGAACAGCTGGGAGCTGCTGCTGTTTCAGAATTTCTATTCTAGCACCAGAGGCTGTGTTAAATATGAAACAGTTAAAAAAAAGTATTCACTTAGAATCACTCAAAAAAGTCTACTATAAATATAACCAACAAAAAAAAACAAAACACAAGAACTGCAGGAATACATTTGGCTTTGGTTTTAAATGCACCAATAGAAAGTATATTTTAGCTAATTGCTTTTTTTTTAAAAACCAGATTTAAGAAGTTTGAAATGTTAGTGTCCAACAAACTGCTTCCTGCAAATGGAGAACTTGCACTGTTTTCTTTCTCCGGATTTACTTTCTCACCAGCTGCTGCCATATCTGCACATCCCAACGTCTTACAAGAGCAACACATTTTTTCAAGAAATTCTAATACCTATTTTTTGCTCTCACTACAGATGTTAATGTTGACTTACACTCTCCCACTTTTCTGGTTGAGACAGATGACAGAAGAAGGAAGAGCTGTTCATTGTTTTGTTATTTTTAATAACAAATACCCCTTCAGATAAGTCCTCTTTTAAATCACTAAGTGATTTGATTTCCTCTTCTGTGAAGTTGCCAGATGCTATTTTGCAGTGAGGTTAAAAGCTCAGAATATTTCAGGTTCAAGTTTCATAGGAACCACACCACAGTAATATATAGAAAGATTTGTGGTTTTTTTTTGTTTTTGTTTTTTTAAATTTAGGTAGGTTTTCCCAACAACTTAGAATACTGAAAGTGATATAGTGTGTTCACATACCAGGTAATGAAAAATGTACTATTACATCTGAATTTTGTTTAGTGTTGAAAAGACAATTGGAATATTACATATAATGAGACAGTTGCACAATACTGGGTGCCATATTAAGATGTTCGAGTTCTTACAAACATATCCATAAGTAACTGAAAGGAACACAGCCCTTACTGAATTCTCTCACACCATCTATCCATCTGCTTCAGTTTGTCATCTATGATAAACTCCAGAGAAAACTGTTAATCTGTCATCAGATTAAGTCTCTTCTGAACCTCTGGAACCACTTAAAACCCTTTTTCACCTCTGGCAACACAAGCAGTACATGCCTTCTAAGACTTATTTTTGATATTGCATGTACCAATTTTAGTAATGTTACAGCAGTATTTGTCCTTATTAATAACTCATGGCCTTAATTTCCATTATAGGTATCTTTAAACTGTATGAAACAACTCTCTGATGAGTTTAATGAACATATGACTGTTTTACAGCTTGAGCAGTTGCAGTGAACGGAGAAGAGGAAGAATTTGCTGCTGTTGTAAAATTATAAATTCTGTAGTTTTCAATTTTAAGTTCATATAATGTCATTTTAAACTCAATCATTATGTTGAAGAATTGGATAAACAGATTTGTGTTAACATGTAAACATACTTTGCCTTTTCTGTCATCGTTGTTTGGGGTTTTTTGTTTGTTTTTTAATGAAACACATCACTACAGAGAAATTGTGATTTAAAAAATGTACTTGCCCAAAAGCCTTACCTGTATTACCTCCAATACTGTGAAGAATGGTTTCACCCTGTGCACTCTTTCTGTTAAGTTTGTTCCACTTTTTCACCAAAAACTTCAACCTGGATAACAAAATTAATTTGTACAATCATTAATAACAAGCAAAAACACACTGAATTTTAATATTAAACTCTTTGTTGGCACAAAACATATTAAGCAACATAAGCAACAATAAAACATATTAAGCAACAGTCCTTGTAGGAACAGAGAAAGGATTCTTCAATTTAATTCTTTAGAATGAAGGCTTATTCCATTTTGCTTTACAATAAGTCTGAGAGCTCCAGAGCCGTAACATGATTTACACTTGGTTTACATTAAATAACATTTCATTTAAAGTCTAGGAAGTCAACATGACAGTCCATGAGAATTCTTGAGATCTGACAGGGGTCTGTCGTCATAAAATCCCAGAATTCTGGGTTCACTGACTCAAATGTCATTTTTCTTATATTGCTAATTGCATGGATATTATTCATCACTGAGAGACATCTAGATACAGCCCACAGAACAATTGCTTTCAGCCAGATAAGGACAGAAGATAAAAGCAACCAGCAAACACTGCCTGAGAAACCCCAGCTCTTCTTCTGTTTGCCACAGGCCACAGCAGAAAGCTAAATTCTAAAAATCCAGTAATCCAGTCCCTTGAAATTGGTCACGTTGCGATAGCAAAAAAGGAACAGACATTGAAGCTTAACCACAACATCCTCTTGAGTATGCAGCTGCTGTGAGTTGTGGGATGGCTGATAACTCCATTGGTTTGTATCTGCCCTGAGGCGTTAGAAATATTTGCTAGCTTTGGCCCTGCTCCTCCACTCTGGCCCTAACCTCCAGGAGGTGTATGTCAGCCTCAGAGGATTAGTTTGGAGGTCACTTTTCCTCCATCCTTTGATACGGCTACCATTATAGCATCCACGTCAAAGACAACAGTACAAAGACGTCCTGTGCCATCTCCTGAAAGTCTAAAACTTCTTAGTAACAATTTTTACTAGATAAGGAGATTGCTCAGAAGTAACCACCTATTACACTTAAAACTTTTCTCATTAGATAGACATTATGAGATGGTGTGCTGTCCTAAGCATAGATGTTGAAATCCACTCCACAGTGACTGCGTGTGACAGAATCATGTCTGATGAAACACAGGCTACTGAACTCAAGAGAGGAAAACCACCACTGACAATAACATTACAATACAAGAGAGACTACCCACTGCATCCAAACGGATATGAATTGAAAGGACATCAGTTTGTAACAGTTGTGCACTGATTCACAAATACATTGCAACTGAACGTCTCTCAATAACACAGACGCAGCTTTTACAAGTCTTTGGTTTAGTACACATCCAACTTAGCGCTGACTCTGAAATAGCAGCTTGGCCAAAGTTACAGTTAACGAGTCATGTTTGAACTAGTGCTGGAGAAAGCTTTTGCTTAATCTTAAGTAGAATAAACCATAGGAACTATCCATTTTTTATATTCCCAAGAAAACAAATGTTTTGGTTTTACCTTGATACAGCGATGACTGCCCTGACTGCACATCTGAATTTGGTAAAAGGGCGGGAACGGCAGACAGAAAGCTGCAGGTCTGCAGGTGAGGGGTAGATTCCCATACGTGCTATT
Organism: Chauna torquata; assembly: GCA_013399475.1. Lineage (NCBI taxonomy): Eukaryota > Metazoa > Chordata > Aves > Anseriformes > Anhimidae > Chauna > Chauna torquata. The sequence continues at coordinate 270,692 of VXAL01006797.1, read as the reverse complement.
AGAGAGAGAGTTGCTTGCTCACAGTCCTGAAATCCACCGAGGAGCAGCAAGAGGTATTTCTTCTGATAAACTAGGGCCTTTCTAAAGCTCTCAGCTCTTAGGTACTTCCTATATAGTCTCTGCAACTGGAGGGGAAAAAAAAATCCGACCCATTAAGATTTAGCTACAGCAAGACCAGAAAAGTTGATCGCTTTTTCGAGCAAGGTTTCTCACAAATCAGTGGTGCATGGGTATCCAAACTTATTTTGCTTTGCAAAATTGTAGAAAGCTGTTTAATAATTATGAAGTATGGAAGCATTTTACATTTCTCTTTAAAGTGAAATTTTGAGCAAGTATTCACCTTACCAACTCCGCACCAAAACTGTTCAAGTCACAAAGTAATGGTATTACTCTCTCAACACTCTCAAATATACAAAGGTTTGTACCAATCTACTGAATTTCTGTATGCCCATGATGTCTTAACCAGGCTAAAAAATTTTTGGCATGGTTACTGGTTGGTGTGCTATCTTCATGTAGAGTGTCCATACTGCTCACACAAGGGCAGCTGTAACACCTCTGTAACTCAGCTAAAAAAGCTCCCAACTTTGGAGTGTCAGACTGCCTTAAATCTCCTGGAAGTTTCATAGCAAAATTGTCATACCTGAGATTCTAACACTGTTTTACTCTTTAACAACTAAAACAGCATTTGTACTAAATATTAACCAGAAAGCATGTTGGGATGAATGCCCATCTGACTTGATTACAATCAAATTTGTCAGAGGAATAAAAAGTATTTAAGATTAGGAAAAAAAATATAAAAATCTAGATGTTTGATAATTTAATGCTTAGACAAGAAATCCGAATCTCCCTCACATTTAACAGTAAAAAGAGATTCCAAAGAGATAGGTGCACTTTTAGTGCAAGTTTCTAACACCAAGAAAGTTACAAAGGATCTTTTCTGATGAGGGACATGAGGAAAGAGTGTTCCTAATTTAATATGCAGTTTCTAAAAACTGTTTAACTATAAAATCACCTTTTAAAATGGCAACTGAAAAGATTATAGTAATAAGTGAAAATTAAATGCCATAATTTGACAGATACTTACATTCTTAGTGGCTGGAAAGCTGCCAGGCAGAAATGCAGCTGGGGGTGCTGGTGGACAGCTGGCTGAACATGAGCCAGTGGAGTGCCCAGGTGGCCAAGAAGGCCAACGGCAGCCTGACCTGCACCAGAAACAGTGTAGCCAGCAGGACTAGGGAAGTGATCGTCCCCTTGTACGCGGCACTGGTGAGACCACACAGAGTGCTGCGTTCAGTTTTGGGCCCCTCACTACAAGAGGGACACTGAGTTGCTTGAGCATGTGCAGAGAAGAGCAAAGAAGCTGATAAAGGGACAAGAAAACAAGAGTTGTGAGGAGCAGCTGAGGGAACTGGGGCTGTTTAGTGCGGAGAAGAGGAGGCTGAGGGGAGACCTCATCGCTTTCTACAGCTACCTGCAAGGAGGTTGTAGTGAGGAGAGTGTTGGTCTCTTTTCTCAGGTGAAAAGTGATATGACACAAGGAAACGGTCCCAAATTGTGCCAGGCGAGGTTTAGACTGGATATTAGGAAGAGGGTGGTCAAGCATTGGAACGGGTTGCCCAGTGAAGTGGTGGAGTCCCCATCCCTGGAGGTATTTAAGAGAGGTGTGGATGTGGCACTGAGGGACACGGTTCCGTGATGGGACTTGGTAGGTCAGGCTGATGGTTGAGCTTGATGATCTTAAAGGTCTTTTCCAACCTAAATGATTCTATGATTCTACCCCTAGAAATCTGAGCTGCACACTTCCAGGCTCCCTGCAACAGCAAGTTTTCAAGAGCAACAGCAAGAGAGTTCAAGTAGAATTACTAAGTTACTTGTTCTATATGTGACAATAATCACTTAGGCAATGATCAAGAATGATACTACCAAGGACTGAACTCTCCAGAGGTTTTTATGATCTTGAGTTGGTAACAGTTCTCACACAGCAAATCTGTACAACAGGCAAGGTAGTGAGAGCAAACAAAGTGCCAAACGTTTAAATGATGTGCTAGTGGTTACAACATTGCCCTCTCCTGAAGCTCCAGACACCCCATTTGCTAGCCATCACTATCGTTTTACCTTAGGACTGGAAGTTTCTACCACTGGTTTGTTTTCAATTTCAACAGTTGCTTTAGCCAGTTCAGATTCTGCCTGTTTCAGTGCATTCTGAAGAATGCTTCTCTCTCGCTGCCAAGCAGCTCTTTCCAGTTCTTGAACAGAGTCAGTATCATCTGTAGATCTGATCTAAAAAAGAAACCAGAAGGACATTAGCCATGGCAGTTCTTGCACATTATTCAGCTTGAGATGTTTGGCTGTGCAAGTAATAATCTAACTTTACAGACAAATTAAACAAAAACAACTACCCTGATAGTCACAGTGGCGTTCAGGTGTTAAATAGCATGACAGAAAACTGAAATACAAGTAGCCCTAGTTAAGGAGTATCAAATTAATTGTTAATCAAGTTACCCCTTCCCTATATATGTCTGATCAGCTTTATAGGAATCCTATTCAATTTAATAACAGAGCCCAACATCTGGACACAGAAACAAATCATCTGGCTTTCTTCCACATCCAGAAGCAGCACAGAAACTGTGAAGACAGGTGTCTGTGTATGTGCATGAACAAAAACACGCTGTGAAGCATCTATGAAAGTAAATTCTAAGAACATAGCATTCAATTCTGAGAACATTTAGTTCTGCGTTAAGTCATCTCTTACACGAGTGAGACCAACAACTCCAGGTCCAATTCTTGCAAGAGTTCTCCCTTCATAATCCTCTTCATATCAAACATCAATTTAATGGGCAATAGTTACATCGGTGTGTGATACAGCAGATCATAACTGAGACTAAAGATATTTTTGAGGTGGTTAGTGTTTTATCCTTTGAAATAAAATCTATACATTAGAGAAGCAGTACACACAGCTGATCCCATTTTCTCCTTCCAACTTATTTTACTACAAGCTTATTAGGAGCTGGAACTTTTTCAGGACTAATTTCTTATGAATATTTAAATACACTAATATGTGCCATTTATATTTGTCTTCTATGAAGAGCAAAACTTGTTAAGCAAAAGTGTATAAAGAAGGATAATAAACCACAGCTATCTAAGAGATATTTTTACTCTCTGCAACGTATATAGCAACAAAATAGCAATGGAAGTCTTAAGCCAATCAACAATTAGTATGTACCTATTACCAACCCGCCTAAACAGTCCATGCTGAAGCTTTTTCTCAAGATGAAGAATTGCTGCTGTTAGTGCTAACTTGTCCTGTCAGTTCTGTGATGGATTTCCAAGTTCTCTATTCTCCAACAATAGAATCTACCAAAGAAACTGATCCTTGCAATGGTTTTCTTTGTAAAACAGAAGGGGAAAAAATAAAACGGGAGTCCCAGTGCTATCTGTACCTATACAGCACATAATCCACCTCCCTACCTCCTTCTTGACCTTGCAACTTTCTTTACAATTTCAGAAAGCAAAGAAGGCTCTACTTCTCAGTGGATATGTATAAAAACATACCTTCTGTATTGTTTCAAAATTAGACATTTCTTTCTTTCCAAGTTAAATTATTGTCCTGTGCTTATTATCTAATTCAGATATGATCTACACAAATTCAGATTTTTATACTGAAGTTAGATAAACTAAAGCACTGGCATGGCAGTTGTGCCACTACACTCACAGAGATGGGACAGAATAGCATCTTGAGAACAAGGGCAGAGATAAGGACATCAGATGCAAAACACACTCAAATAAGTATTATTAAAAACAGTTCAAACACAGGAAACAAAACCCATCTATATTATACTGAACCGGAGGGATGCTGCCTTGCATTAGTCTCCCCAGGAAGCATCCCAGTAAGGACTACGGTCCTGCCAGCCTAGGCATTTTGCAGACCTCGAGCTACAAAAGCTCAGTTTGAAGTCAGTAATAGATGCTTGTAACATCTGAGGAGTCCTACTTGATACCTGCTTGATTTCTGCTGCATCAGTTGGCATACGATTACTGCATATTCATTTTAGTACAGATTCTTTTGTAGCATTTTGCCAGTTTCTCTATCTAATAGTCACCTATATATCACAACCCAAGGAAGTAACAAAAATAAATTCCTTCAGTTTCCAAAGCACGTGGTTTAGCACACTTAACAGAAGGAGAAATACAGGGAGGAGCCTGAAACAAGAGGCAATTCTGGAGAACATAAAAGCCTGAAAAGAGGACAGAGTGATGTTTGTGCCCACAGAAGAAAGGATATCAAGGTGTATGTGCTCTCTAAGCTAAAGAAAAGCATATGCCTTCAGACCGCTCCACTAAAAACTTTTTCTCGTTAAACAAAAATAGAGTCCCTATATTTTTCTGTGGTCATTACAACTGCTTCCTCCAGGACCTAAGTCCAATCCAACAACAGAAGGGACTGCTATTCTGCATGACATTTATAGTATAACATTAAGAGGCCTGCTAACTGAAGACGATGAGCTTGGAAAAGCTAGGAGCACTAAATGCTCAGCAGAGTTTCTAAAGCAGAAGACCTAATGGTATCAGGGGAACAACAAAGGAAAAAAGAACCCAGACTGTTTATTTCTTGTGGTTACTTGTATTACAGAACCCAGGAGAACAACAGAAGTTACAAAAGCCTCTTTATGTACTGAATAGTGGCAACCTTTTCTCAAAGGAGGGTTTTCTGGGGATCTTCTACAAATTTGTAGACTAAGCAGGTAAGGGAGTAGAGGGAGGATGAATTTAACAGAGCCAAGACTGTTAGCTCTAAATCAAAAAAAGCGAGAAAGGCTTTTGAAGATTTCTCTTAACTACAAAAGAAAGATATATATGAAAGCACAAAGTTATCTGGTGAATAATATGGAATTTAAAAGCTATGTTTTTGTGATGTATTTTCTATCAATAGATCTGAGTTCAGTTTTCAATAATCCCTAGGTTGTACAAAATATCTGTAATATCAGTCAAAACACTCAAAACATCCCTCCTGAGATAAGGAACCACTTTTGTGCTTTTCAGAACTGCTTGGCAATTTGCTGAAAAACAAGTGTGTCTGGATGCATACAGAAGAGGAAGCAACACTTCCCAGGGTTTGATATCCTCAGACTTATTACATACTTATTACATACCTAGGAAAAAAAAAATGCCTTCAGAAGCAGACTTTGCAATATGCAGTCTGATATTAAATATGCTAATATAAAGATGGTGTGAGTACAAAAGTTCCTTTTTTCTATCCCCGAGGCAAAAAACAAAATTTCCTGAAAATGATTAAAAAAACCCCACACCACAACCACCACGCCCCCACAACTTATGTGTATTGGAACCCAAGGAATACAGAACAACCTCATGATAATCAACAAATATACACCGTTTTCCTCACCTGAGATGCAGGAGGAGACAATAAGTCTGATTTTAGTTCCTTTAACATCTGCAGTAAAGATGCTACAGCTTCATTACTTGATGCAGACCAAACATTAACTGTTCTGTTAAACAGAAATACTTTTTCAGCATCAGGTTGATTTGTACTAATCTTGTATTATAGTTAGCATACATTTGATTCCTTCTCCTCACTGAAATATCTTTTTATGTTTTGACGCTGTCCTTATGTACTATTTATCACACAAAATACTATGAATACGCACAGAAATTAACAACTTTAATAAAAGAGTAGAATTTCTAAATAGTGCTGCACAAAAATTTATTCAGAAGTCTGTCCTTTATACCAGTCTGAAAGTCTATCATGCAAATTCAGGCTGCGGCAAAATGTTATTAGTATTTTACTTTGCTGCCACAGAAACAAAAAATTACTGCTGCTTGGCCACTCATTCCTGATGAGAACCTTTTCCCTTCCATGCTCAACGGACATGCTCAACCCATTCCAAGCCTGCAGATGTGTTGATTAAACTGATGTTCTTACATTTGTTTTCCCTCTAATCAGACTGCTGCAGTTATCAAACTAACAAACAACTCTTTCCAACTCTAGGTTTTTCTTTTTTGGATTTGTTCTTGCAAAGCAAGGTCACTTCATAGATCTGGTTCAAAAGCAGGCACACAAGCTTCTAACAGGAATGGCTGCAGTGGGATGACAACCTTTTAAACGGAGCCTTGTGCCACCATGAAACCATCGTTTCACACAAGGCAAGTCACGTAAGCAGAAGAAGTGATATACCACTCATTTCCTTCAGAACAGGGCTCTAAGCCATAACCCACATAAGTTCAGAGGCATGATGGAAAAAAAACTACTATTTCATAAACAGCGTTTAAACAGCTACTCACTTATCTACTGTTTTATATATGAACTCATTCAGATGTGCAGCTACAAAAAGCAACTGCTGTCTTATCTTCTCCAGCTGTTGTTGCTGCTGTTGCAAGTTCAATTTTTCAGTTTCTTTTGTCATGGGCTGTTTGGCATTTTGATCTTTATTTAAAGTACACAACAGTTCTTGCTGACTGTCTGGAGATAGAGGACTTCTTTCTCTTTCCTCTAATACTGACAGTATTTCCTGCAGTTCTTTAATTCTTTGTTCATCCCTCTGGTGTTGCAGTTCCAAGTGTTGCTATTTGAACACAATAAGTAGTAAGCAATTGCTACTTATACATACATACACACATTATTTAAGAAAACATACACATACATATATACGCTAACTGGAAATATGTGTGTAAACACACACACACACATATATATATATGCAGACTGGAAATAAAAGTATAATACTTAACATATCCATCTCAGGGTTCCTTTACCCACAAACCACTTACAGGGGAAGACTTATACTACTGTCCTCCAGGGCCACCAGGAAGCTGTTCAACAACTACAGAGTAGGCATTTTCTCCAACCATTTCCAGACTCTGCGACTGACAAGTCTCCAGAGAGCCTACAAAGCCTCCCTCCTCCTCTAATGAAAGTGAAGGAGCTGAGAAACAAGAATGGTGAAACTGGTACTGTCACAAACCATAATTAGGAGCCTAGCTCAAAATAAGGGCAATGGCATGACACCTAGTTTGGTTCCATACTACGTTTAAACCATACTCATCAGCAGGTCTCCATTTGTAAACAAGGGGTAACTCCTACCATAGGCAAGGATGTAACAAACCACAGAAAACAGCTACGTTTGGAGGAAGAAGGAAGAAAAGAAAAAAAAAGCAATAAAGCAGCTGTCTAAGGCATTTTTCAGAACACTTTGTTTCAGGGAAGGAAACATTTTAATTAAAGAACACTAGCCACAATTTAATTCCCAGTTTGTGGCTATTCCAATGTTAGGGAAGACTTGAATAGACATTCTCACCAGTCTTTCTTGATCTCTCCGCCCATCCTTCTCTTTTTCCATTTCTGTTTCTTGCTTCTGCCTTCGCTCTCTCTCTCTCTCCTCTGTCTTGTTTTTATCTTGTTCTTGCATTGCCTTTAAGAGCAACTGCAATTGTTCACAGTCAGCTTTCAGCTTCACCTCTCTTTCCTTCTGGGCCTCTAAGGAATGGATTACTTCTTGCTTTTGACTCTGAAGAGACTCCAGTGTTGCTCTTAGTTTGTTACTGATCTCTCTCTCCTTCTGTGTTTCTTTGCAACACATCTGTACTTCAGCCTCTAGCTGCCTTTTAGAACGAATGGCCTTCTGGTGCGTTTTCTCAATAACAGCAGCTAGCTCTGTTGTTCGGGACCTCTCTTCTTCCAGTTGGGCTTGGAGTTCTCGGATAAAGGCTTGTTCCAGCAATGACTCCCTGTGCTGACAAGAAGCATCTTCCTTAGCTCTCATGCTCAACTGTTCTGTCAAAACACGTTCATGATTCAGGGAATTCAAGAGCTCCAACGAACGATTTTTCTCAGCATCCAAATTTCTCTGTAGCTCTGACACTTTGTTCTGTTCTTGAGACAACAACGCTTCACAGCGGGAATGTTCTATCTGAAGTTCCTTGCGGAGATTATCATTTATCATTTGCTCATGCTCTAAGGATACAGACAGCTGGCTATTCTGCACTGACTGCAGCTCCAAGGCAGCCTGCAAATCCTGCTCAAAAGGAGAAGCACATATTAATATTCTAGCACAAGCACTCATTTGTTGGTGTAGGCTGGCATTCAGCAATGTTCAACCTTCTGTTTTATCCAGAGTAATTCAAGATTGAACTAGAACAGGTCAGGTATTAAAAAGTGTAATTTAAAATTACAAGTTTAATTTTCTGAGTGCCAGAAGCATGCATGTCACATCATAACACCAAGCAACAAAACCAATGATCATAATATTAAAATATCTTGCAGTACATTATTTTTTCTTCAATCAGTAAGATCCTCATTGGGAAATTGATACTCTTTACATCACTAAATCACCTTAATAAATGACATCTGAAGCAGAAATAGCCTGTATTAAAAAGAACTAAACATCTAAGCAGTAAGAGTATTTGTAAAACCTCTAGATTTTACTGCCCATCTGTTTAAAGCACACAGCAGACTGATGATGATAATCCATTCTCAGATCGGTTTCGCGAGCCAGTGCATTCTCATCACCATTCCTTCACAAGGGAAACAGACAACCAAAGGGGCAGTCCCACAGTGCTTGCAGACAATCAGAACTAGCACTGCTGTAGTCCTAAGAGGAGTTTCTGCCCTCTCCCTCCAGTCAACACCAAATCTCCTCTGATCGCATAAGAAGCTAGGTCAGATGGTTAAGTGGCAGACATCTGGCACAAATTGGTACCATTAGCTTTCTGTAGTACTGGTCCAAGGGAGAATGTGGGAACGCAGGATTGCAGCAGCGGCACCTGTGAAGGGGTTAATCTATTGCACAACTCTTATCTGGGACAATGCACTTTCTCTTTGCCTTTCACTAAGACAGTCCATGTCTTCCCTGCACGAGCAGTCCTTTTACAAGATGAAGCATGTTAGCACCATGCCTACCATACAAACAGAAAAAAAACAACCAAACAAAAACCACCTACACACTTAAACACCTATCAGAAAGATAACGTAAATAAGATGGCAGACTAGAAAGAGTCAGAATTGCGTCTCCCCACTCAGGGCATCTAACCAGGACTGTTCTGGAGTTACCAGAGTTTGGCTTTGGTTTCTAATTTTACAAAAGGCTTATGTTAAACCATCATCATTTTCCAGTCATTTTTAAGTCTTTTACAAGAACCAAGTCATGGCTATCACAGTAGCAGTGAGAAAGCTGTTCATTTCTTTTCCATTCAGTTCAGAAGAAAGGGTACAGAAAAAAACAAAAACAAAGTTTGGTTAACCTCCAAAAATACAATGAAAAGGTTCCAGTTACTCTCTGCCAAGCGTATGTATCATTGGTGGTTTTCTTTATAATCTCAGTCGATTAAGCACACCCTCATGGCACATTTGCTCTGGAATAATGGTGCAGTTACACAGTTATAGAATCTGGCTCTCCCTATACTGCAAGAGGCAGTAAAAAACTGATCCCAAGAAAGTACAAGGCTCTGAAAACAAGAATATATCAAAAAGATGCACACAACATTTGCTTATTTCTGTATGCGCAGCTAAGGACAGTAACTGAAAGCTTTAATTCTGCGTGGGAAAAAATGCCATGCACACTGGGCAGAAGTAACTTTTTCATTTTTTTTAAACTCTTATTGAACAAAAACATTGGATATTAAAGAGTGTGCAAAAATAACCTGTTGGTTCAATTCTCTTGGTGCGTGAAGTTAAGATGTAGGGCATTACCTCCAAGGCTTTTTTCTTTTCATTTTCTGCTTTCTTATGCTGAAGCTGTTGTTCCTCAAACAAACCTCGTAGCTCTGTTTCTGTCAGGCGTTCAGCCTGCAACTCTTGGAGAGCAGCTGTCAAATCCTTTTCTTTATTTTCCAATTCAAAACTGAAAAGTTCAAAATGACACTTCTATGTTCAGAACAGAACATCCTTTGCTAATGATGCAAGAAAGACATTTTTGGATTACTTTTTGTGAGTTGGTCTATAGACTTATTTCTCTAAGATGGTCTCTTAGAGGGTCAGTTTCAAGTCACAGCTATTTAGCATCTGAAAACAGTTTACCTTCATGCAAGCAAAACTAAAATAGTCCTTTTTAGCAACTACAAAAGATAGGGATAAATTACTTATTCTGGCAGAACAAAACTGTGTCCTGCAAGAGGAAAGAAAAACATTGGTATACGCAAGGAATAAGTGGGAGGGAAAAACAAACAAACAAACCAAATGTGGAAGATAACAGGCAAACGAAAGTACCAATTAAAAGACTAAGACAAAAGTTGCAGAGAATAGCGGGGTTGTATTAGGTTTACATGGCAAGGCAAGCAGGAGGGCAGGAGGTGCTCCAAGCGCTGGGCAGAAGTTTCCCTGCAGCCCGTGGAGAGGCCCGTAGCGAAGCAGGCCGTCCCCCTGCAGCCCATGGGGTACCACAGCGGAGCAGATCTCCACGTGCAGTCCATGGAGGAGCCTGCAGTACAGCCAGCAGCTACAGCCTGAACTAACTGCAGCCCCCCATTCACCACTCCCCTGCATCGCTGGGGGAAGGAGGTACAAGAGGGTGTGGGAGGGTCGGGGGGTGGAAGGTGGTTTTAGTTTGTTTTTAGTTCTCACTGCTCTAGTCTGTTATCAATAGGCCATAAATTACATTCATCTCTCTCATGCTGAGTCTGTTTTGCCTGTGGCAATAACTGGTGAGTGATCTCCCTGTCCCTACCTCAACACACCAGCTTTTTTCATCATACTTTCACCCTCGTCCTTCAGAGGAGAGGGAGTGAGAGAGAGGCATGGTGGTGCTGAGCTACCTACAGGCATTAAACCACCACAGGGGTACATCAGCAAGGGATACAGGGCTGTAGGTAAAAGGCAATTCTCTGTTTACTTTTATTACACCCATACTACATGCCTTGAGTGCTGAGAAGGTTGTGGAAGTGAGTGCTACACAGAAGGTACATATGCAAATTTGAATCAAAGAATAAATAAACTTAAAGTTAGTAAAGAGAAATAAATGTGCCCATGAAAAGTGACAGAGGTGTATTTGCAGATCCAATGAGTATAAAGCTTTTTCAGACCTATTAATAAATTTAAATAAATAAAATCTACTTCTCACCGGAACTTGTTTGTTTCCCTCAGATGCTCTTCTAGGGATTTTTGCAGCCTTTCATTCTCTTGCTTACATTCATATAGCTCTGACTTCAGGGCTCTTACAGCTGCTTTTTCTTGATTCAAGAGCTCACACGTTTCAGAGGCTCTCTTCTGCTCCTCAGACAGTGTGCTGTGCAAGTCACTTACAATAGATTTTTCCTGCTGAAGTTTATACTCTAATAATTCAACTAGAATAAGAAAACGTTAACAGTTACTTACATTACAGAGAATTTGACAATATTTTATCAGTTACACTGGTTCAAATTGCAGAAAAATTAGCTGTATTGAAGTGTTCTTGTCTGAAGAATTCATTTATTTTCAAATATGGTACAAATAAGCAGAGATGCACATATGCACTACAGCTTTGCTGCTAGCGGACCAGAGAAAGTGAGAAGAACATAAAAGCTGAGTGGGATTATACGAGCTACTGTGATATACTGAAAATAACCCATTACTAATAGATTCTATAACTTGTGAAGCAAAACCATCCATTTACTAGCAAATATATATACAAAGAATTTCCTGAAAACCACCAAGGGTGTCTTACTAGCCTTGATGGGTTTTCTACACATATACATTAACAAAGAGTCAGCCTTCAGTTCCATTGCTTTGGGTTCTTTTAAAGCTTCTCTTTGCTTTTCACAGATTTTTCTTAACCAATAAGACTAGAAAGAAGAAGAAAAGGCCTCCTTCTTCCTCTGCTAAAATTGTAGGAAACCTGAGTGCACTAATTAAGCTGAAGAATTGTATACCATCAGCTTCTTTGCAAAACAATCTTTTTTTGCCTTTTATCTGCTAGGCAAAAAGGGAAAGAATTGACATAGAAAACCAGGTAACAAGAACTTGGCAATTACTACTTTTCCTCCGAAGCTGGTGTTCTCGTTTGCTCCCATGATCTTCTGCATTGGTAAGAGTTTCCTGTAACTGTTGTAGCTTCTCCTGGTTCTGAAGATGTGTCATGCGTAGCTGAGCTCGAAGGTCCTGTATTTCAGAGAGCAAGCTATTCCGGTCTGAAGAGAAGAGGTGTTCTGCAACCATCTGCCTCTGTTCCTCCTAAAAATGAACCAAGTCCTATTAAATCTACAAGTCTATCACCATTTTTTCTACAAAGATAAACCCTAGAGAACACTTCACAGTACAGGTTTTACAGAGAGGCAACTTCAAATGACCAAATTCATACTTCATTTTAATTCAAAAGGTTAACATTAAGTAACAAAAGACCCCAGTTCACTAGCTTCCAAATAACATAACAGTTATTAATAATAATGAAAAAAAATAATAAAAATTAAAAAAAATAGTTACTATAGACCACCTGGTCTGAAGCTGGAAACTAAGTATTATCTTGAAAAAATCACAAACAGATGTGGAGTTAGCTCAGGGTACACCCTTTGCAAGAGAAGTTTGTGAAGCTCCAGATGGAATTCTTTTATCAAATATTTCTTTTTCCCTTTCACATTCTCCTGGTCACTATTTTTGCTGGCTGCCAGGCAAAACAACCAATAGGCTCTATAACACAATATACAACAGTTTGAGAAAAACAGTGCCACAACACAGACTATAAAAGCCTACTGATCCCACACAATCTGGATTAATGTGCAAGATATGATTTAACAATAGAAGTAATAAAACTGTAAAATAATGGTGGTACCCATGCAACATGTCCAGATCTAACCTCAAAATAAAGCATGGGGGAATAGAAGTGATTTATGAGCATAACACTAAGAGGTTTGCTTACTTGTTGCTTCATGATATACTCCAGTTTTTCCACTAATGGAACTTCATCACCACACCCAGGATTGGAGAAGTGAGACTTCAAGTCAATTTGCAACACATTTCTCTCCTTCTCAAACACACTCTGTACTGCTTGGAGAAGTTCTCCTCTCCAGTCAGCAGCAATATCTGAATGTTCCTGTTAAAAAAAAAAAAAAAAAGCATCATTATGATCAATCTCTAACCCACTGTCCTTGATATCATTACTGCATAAGAGTAAAGCTAACTGCTAATTCAAGCAGATCAAAGGTATTTGAGAAGCCTGTTCAAATCTCAGAAAGGAGTGTCCCCTGCTCCTCATCTACACAGTAACAATATACATATGTATATTATGTGTGTATATATATGTATATATACATATATGTGGGTATGTGAATATGTGTATATATAAATAAAACAAGTTAACCAGTTTTTAAAAGGGTACAAGCCATCTTTTTTGCCATACCTTGTCTCCTCTATCTGCCACCTTGCTAAGATAATCTTTCAGTGACTGTATAGCATCCAACAAGGCTAAGCCCTCCTTCTGCAATCCCTCCATCATTGCTCCGGTCTGATGAACATTTTTCAGCTCCCTAAAACCCAAGGGATGTTCTGACAAAGCCAATATTTTGCAGCTCTCCTCATATACCATCTTCAGCACAGTCTGAGAAGGAAAAATCCACAACATTGAACATTATGAAACAGGCATCAGCATCTTGAAAGCATATGAGTGGGATGCGACAGGACTAGACAACAAAAATAAGGCAGCTGTCCTAGGATGTAACATCAATAAAGGCATGCATTTCTGCCCTGATACTTGACATGCTTAGTAAACTTACAATACACATACACACACATACATATAGAGTCAGCAGTTACCAGAGAATTTTATCTCCTAACAGCTGAGCTCAATGTTGTTAAAGTACAAATGTTAAAGTACAAATAGCAGCCTAGGCCAGTGCATCTTATTGCTGTGTACGTCAACATGCAAATATGCAATTAAGCCAAAGGACCGTACTTTATCTTTGTTCTTTCTGAAATACTTAATCTATTCCCAGAAAAGTTAGCTAAGTTCTATCAAGTCTAAAGTCATGTTACTAAACCCCAGTGATGACAGAACATTGAATTACATTTTTAGACAATCGTGTCTTAATTTAGCAGATTACGTACAAACAACATCTCCCAAAATAATCAGTCTTAATTTACACAGTGGGAACTGTTTCCTCTGACATTGTCAGGCAAAATAATCTCTTTTAAGTAAATTCCCTGTTCACAAGCTATTACACCACACACAGATGTTTCCTGGTCTCATTTCAAGGAAGGTCATTGGAGATTTAAGTCATTTTCTACATCTAACCAAAAATACAGCAGTCTCAGCATAGAGGTGTTCCTCTTTGCTACTCACTTTAACAACAACAATATGGGGTACTTTTCCTTAACTCTTGGTATTCTTTCTTTGCAACTTTGACTGACTTAACTTTTGAATCAACTTGAGCTGCTTTTCTGCATCTGCAATCAAAGTACTGAATACTTCAAGAAGCAATGCTTAACGATGCAACCCTTTAGTAAACATTAACAATGGAAGCAGAAGCACACTAAAGTGTTCATACTGAACATTTGGTACTGGAGCATGTACTCAGATCTTCCAGTCAGTAACTGATGATCCATGAAAGCAACTACATCAAGCAAAAATTCTCTGCTTTTTCAAATCTTCCTTCATTTGCTGAGCAAACTGAAAGAGTCTGTTAGACATTTTGGGAGGCAGCATTTACTATCTGGGAAGCATATTCAAGTTTCTTCAAGTACTATTGCACTCAAGCTCCCTGTAGCCTACCATACTTAGCCCTGTACTTCTTGCCAGCCTCACATGAGATGATTTGGAGCACTGAATTTCTACCTTTCACCAGCTGGAATTCCTAGAATTGCTAAGAGTTTGCTCAGCTGCAGCACCAAACCAAGGAGGGTCTGGGATACACTTTCTTGAACTTGCCTTACTGACTGGAGAAAGCAATCATTGCTCAGTCTCCTGTATATTCTTCCTCCTCCTTGAACCATCTGAAAGATCCCTCCATGCCTTGTGGTGGTGTTTCCAGAGATTTCCATCAGATCAGAATGACAGAAATAGGAAAGGGAGCACCATGTCAGCTATCTATGGTTATTTAGGAAACGACTTCCTGTAAAGCCTCCGAGACAAACCCATAAATCAACAGATTAGTCCTCATATTGCCACATTCTGGAGCATCACCAGTGCTGTCCTAGCAAAACTTCTACACTTCTAGCAAGTACAAGCAAGACAAATGTCAGTAGGCTTGTTATAAGATACACGCAAAAATGACTCAAGAATCATAATCAACTTGAGGTTTAAACCATTACAGAACAGTTCACAGTGTAAAGGTAGCAGCTAACTCTATTTTATATTAGCATTCCATTTCTGCTGCTTGTTCTCATTTGCTAGTATGCTTATGCTAATCATATATTACCTTCAGCTGTGGTGAAAGTATTTCCTTTTCTCTCATTGATTCCATGACATCTGGAAACATGCCACAGTACTGCAGATAAGCCATGAAACTAGCATCTAGGTGGTCTGCTGTTTGTAGCTCCTGCTTCAGTTTAGCTGCCAAATTTGAGCTGGTATCTAGACAAAGAGAGAGCCCCCCATCCCCAGTTGTTACAAAGCTGAAGAGAACTTGAAACCAGCATAAACGCTTGCAAATAACCATGATTTCTTCTGCTAGTATAAATGCATGGTTAGTTGATTGAGATCTACACAAGGTTGATCTCAACCAACTTAAACAAGTAAAAGGGTTATAAGTTGCTGTTAGCACCAGGGATGATGATGATGATGTTAAGTCAAGATTCACTAAAACCTTATGTCTCCTTTCCAGTACATAAGGGTGAAAAGGTAAAAGTAGACTTTTACTAACTCTAATATATACATCTTTCTGAACAAACTAAGAAAGGCATAGCTTTCAAATAAAAGATGTACAGTAAAAGAAAATTGGGGAAAGAGGAAACACTACAGTATTTTTCTACTGAAGATACAAAAGGTGAAAGGAATCTACAAAGTTAAACTTACTGCTGTCATATCCATCACTCATCACATCTGTGGCAGATGCTCTTGATCTTATGTCATCTTGCAAATCAGATGGGGTTAGATTATCTGCTTCTCTCATCTGCTGGGAAATAATTTTTCACATTAATTTAGTTTTCTGAATCCAGCTGTAGAGCTTTCTATATTTATAGCAACTTTGTAACTAGTGCTGATTTTAGCAAATGACTACTTGATCACAGAGTTAGAGGCTGCAAATATGATAAACGCATCATTGGTACTCCTTGAAAACCATTTTGCCTAAATTTTTCTCCTTTCCAATTGCCTTAAGAAACAGAATACTCTTTGAAAGAGAAGCATTTACGTTTAGTCTCAGACAATATGTCATTCTGAGGAATACTGTAAATAATTCCCTTCTAGATACTTTTCAGCTGTAGCAAAATGGAAGAAATTGGAATATTACATATATTCTGCAACTTGCAAGAAAAAACTCTCTCTTTGCAGCATGAAAAGATATTTTAAATTGCACAGTAAATTATGAAATATGCTACTTCAGGAGAAATGATAAATCTCTACTGAAATGTGTCCATAGTTTGTCTGTGGGGGTATAGCGGTGGCCTTAATCTTAAGGACAGCTCATGATGAGGCTCCCCAAAAGTCAAAGTGAAACCACACATAACATCCACTATTGTGTCAGCATCCAGAAGATTCTTCATTTTCAAATCAAAAAGGGTTAAGTTTACTTTTGATATACAGTTTTAATCGCTTTTAATCAGCATCCAACCAACCTGACATTAATAGGAAAGGGGAACTTCTGAAAGCCAGGTTTCCCACCTCTGTCAGAATGGCCTTCTGCACTACCACACTAAGAGCCATGCTAACTTCCACGGTGCCAACAAACCTAAACTAGCCCAAATGCTGTGGCCTCTATCAGAGCAGTACATAGATTTAGCTCTGGAGCTAAGGGCAAACTTGGCTGTGTCCAAGAGGAGCTGTATTGAGCAGGTAGATATTCCTTAACTTCCAGGTTTATTGAAAAGGTGAAGTTTCAGAACGCATTTAACTCAATGCAACTACCACGAGAAGACGATTCTGCACCCCGTCCTCTTCTGCACCCGTCACATGCTGCAATGTCACGTTTCATCTTTTTGAGATCTAGCAATTGGGACAGCTCAAGACTAGTTTGATGAAGTGATCAAAGCTTAACCCTCATTGATCAGCTTTCCACTGAAAGAGCGTCCAAAGCTGAGCCAAACTCCTTCAGTTACAATGGCTGCTAGCTCAGCTCACGGGAGAGGGCAGAAAGGCACACGTTGAAGATAAGGAAAAGGGGCATTTATATATTTATAATTAATTGTCCTTCAAAAGCAAGGCATAAAAATTGACAACAAAATTAATAAAAATTATTTTTTTGAAGTACAGACTTTCTTCTTGTGAAAGGATACAGATACAAATACATAAAATACTTCCTTGAAGAAGAAAAACCTTTATTCTCCCATTTTGAAGCAGTCTCTTCTCTGTACCACAAAGTTACTCATCAGTGGAAAACTGTTACAGTACTGTGGTAGCAAAAAAGTTTTACAATTTTCAGCTCAATTACTTACACATGAAGTATTATCACAGATTTATCAGTTACTTCCACATAGCCCCACTGCAAAAGTACCAGGATTTGCAAAGTCCTCTCAACAAGTCTTCTGAGAACACAAGAGCAATATCCATATTTTTACTGATAACCAGATCAGCAGCCAAAACATGTGCAGGACACTAAGCCTGCTGTAAGCGGCTTATTGTTCCATTTTAGTTTTTGGAAGACTATCTTCACTTATTCAAAGCTGTGGTAAACAGTGTTTAAGTACAGCCCAGTGTTTGCTCCAGTATCTGATAGTGAGAGAGGAACTAACAATGATACGTCCAGAACAACATTGTACATACCCCACTCAGTGTCTAAGTTTCTACTACTTAGAGCCAATCACCCAGCAATGATTTAGGATGGGGACAGAGCTGACCAGTCCTGTGTAATTAGAAATCAGACATGAAATATCACTTACCAAAATCTTCTTCTCTACATCTTGGTCATCATCATCAACAGAGTAGGTACTTTCAGAGAAAGCTGGAGATTTTACATCTATTCCCACTGCTGCTTCTTCACTGCCATTTTCATACAGGTTAGAATATCCCAACAAAACAGAATTATCTCCTTGAAGGGATGACCTAGTGTGCATCATTTCAAAATCTGTGCTTTCAACTTCAGAAAAGGGTGTCAGATGAAGCACTGGTTGAAGTTCCATGCTTGTATCTTGCTTTCTCACAATCTCAGGTGAACCCCATGAAGCCATATCCACAGTGAAACCCTGGAAGTCTTTCAGAGTATCTTCAGTATAGTCTACATTCAAATTACTTTTTGGAGAGTCAGAAGTTTGATCAATTTCCAATGTTAGTTGGTAATGCTTTTTCAAATCTTGCTGCTCTTCAGAGCTGTTGATCATGTCCAATTCCTGAGCTGAGATATTTTCTTGTGACTGTTTAAACTGAGTTTTTATATTTGTATTGTGAGTCGTAAAGTCAAGCATAACTTCATCTTTTTCCTACAATGAGAAAACATATTAATTGTTTAATGGAATTTAAATATGATTTTACAAACTGAAAAAAAATACATTTAAAAACTCCTCTCAAATTTAATAATCAAATCTATTATTATTCACAGATTTTACATAAAAATGATCCAATACTATTTTATATATCAGCTAGCCAGGCTTGTTTCAAAAAAAAAAAAAAAACAACACATCATCTATGGGAAAAAAACATCCATACAACAAGAAAATGTACCTATTTCGGCACAGCTGGCTTTTGCATCAAACAGGAAAAAGGATATTCCTTCTAGCTGTATAGATAATCTTCCTACATCTAAATAAATACAAATCAAAACCTGTTGCTTTCCTAACTAGAGAAGTCTCCTGAACTATCTTAAGGCTTAATTCCCGAGCCAGGGCACTGGAAAAAACAGTTAAGGAAAAAAGCTCTATGGATGGTTCCTGTACCTGCCATTTCAATCCAGGAGAAGCTGTGAAACAATATCTTTTTGCTTCTCCTCCAGCTTTCATTTTAATGCATTTCCTAATTTTCATTGTTCCCACTTTTGAACCTAAGAATAACAGTAGGGGGTTTCTTCGCTCCTTTAAGAGCGCTGCATTTATTTGTGTTATGTTCACTGTTACATAAAGGCTCTTCAATGTTAACATTTTGAACCAGCCAGCAGTCATTTCTTTTCCTCTAAAGAGGTTCTGTATCACTTCTAATAACGACATTTACTTAATCCATACTAGAAAAAAAGTAGTACCTAAATATTATTATTTTTCCCCTTCACCAGCTCTGAGCTCATTGTCACTATCTTGCCTAGACAGTTGATAGTCTAAACCAAATACTGTACTTTTCCTTATCCTTGGATGAACTAAATCCATATGAAAGGGTCTATTATAATGAATGGACCCCAAGCTCTGCTTGGGGATGGATGAGGAACCAACCAAGAGCTTATGGGTCAGGATTAAAGGGAGGGCAGGGACAGGTGACATTATAGTGGGAGGCTGCTACAGGCCACCTGACCAGGAAGACTGAGCAGATGAGACCCTCTATAGACAGACAGGAGCAGCCTCATGTTCACAAGCCCTGGTCCTCATGGAGGACTTCAACCAGCCTGATATCCATTGGAGGGACAACACAGCAGGGCATAGGCAATCCAGGAGGTTCCTGGAATGCGTTGATGATGCTTCCTTCTGCAGGTGATGGAGGAGCCAACAAGGAGAGGTGCTGTGCTGGACCTCGTTCTCACCAACAAGGAGGGGCTGGTAGGGAACGTGAAGCACAAGGGTAGCCTTGGCTGCAGTGACCATGAAATGGTGGAGTTCAGGATCCTGAGAACAGCAATGAGGGTGCAAAGCAAGCTCACTACCCTGGAGTTTGGGAGAACAGACTTTGGCCTCTTCAGGGATCTGCTTGGTAGAGTACCATGGGATAACACCCTGGAGGGAAGAGGGGCCCAAGAAAACTGGTTATTATTTGACAATCACCTCCTCCAAGCTCAGGAGCGATGCATCCCAACAAAGAAGTCAAGCAAAAACACCAGGAGTCTGGAATGGATGAACAAGTTGTTCCTGGCCAAGGTCAAACACAAAAAGGAGGCCTGCAGAGGGTGAAAGCAAGAACAGGTAGCCTGGGAGGAATACACAGAAATCATTCAAGCAACCAGGGATGAGGTTAGGAAAGCTAAAGCCCTATTAGAATTAAATTTGGCCAGGGACATCATGGGCAACAAGAAAGGCTTCTGTGGGTACATCACTGATAAAAGGAAGAGTAGGGAAATTGTGAACCCCCTCTGCAAGGAAATGGGAGACCTGGTTACCTGGGATATGGAGAAGGCTGAGGTACTCAATGACTTTTTTGCCTCAGTATTCACCAGCAAGTGCTCTAGCCACACAGCCCAAGTCACAGAAGGCAAAGACAGGGACTGGGAGAATGAAGACCTTCTCCTACAGTGAGCGTATGAGGTTTGAGACCATCTACGGCACTTGAAGCTGCACAAGTCCACAGGACCAGATGAGATCCATCCACAGGTCCTGAGGGAACCGGCTGATGAAGTTGCTAAGCCACTACCTACCACTACTGATATTTAAGAAGTCACGGCAGTCCAGTGAAGTTCTCACTGACTGGAAGAGGGGAAACAGAACCCCCATTTCTAATGAGGGAAAAAAGGAAGACCTAGGAAACTACACACCAGTCAGTCTCACCTCTATGACTGGCAAGATCATGGAGAAGATCCTCCTGGAAACTATGCTAAGGCACATGGTAAAAAAGGAGGCGACTGGTGACAGCCAATATGGCTTCTCTAAAGGCAAAATAGTGCCTGACAAATTTGGTGGCCTTCTACAATGGGGTTACAGCATTGTTGTATAAGGGAAGAGCAACTGATGTCATCTACCTGGACTCAGGCAAAGCGTTTGACTGTCCTCCATGACACCCTTGTCCCTAAATTGGAGAGACATGGATTTGATGGATGGACTACCCGGTGGACAAGGAATTGGCTGGATGGTCACACTCAACAAGTTGCAATCAACGGCTCGATGTCCAGGTGGAGACCGGTGACGAGCCGTGTTCCTCAGGGGTCTGTATTGGGACCGGTGCTGTTTAACATCTTTGTTGGCAACATGGACAGTGGGATCAAGTGCACCCTCACAAATTTGCCAACACCACCAAGCTGAGTGGTGCAGTCGACACTCTGGAGGGAAGGGATGCCATCCAGAGGGACTTCGACAGGTGGGCCCATGTAAACCTCATGAAGTTCAGCAAGGCCAAGTGCTAGGTCCTTCACCTGGATCGGGGCAATCCCCAGCACAAATACAGGCTGGGTGAAGAATAGATTGAGAGCAGCCCTGAGGAGGACTTGGGGGTGTTGGTGGATGAGAAGCCCAACATGACCCAGCAATGTGCTTGCAGCCTAGAAAGCCAACTGTACACTGTGCTGCATCAAAAAAAGCATGGCCAGCAAGTCAAGGGAGGTGATTCTCCTCCTCTACTCTGCTCTCATCAGACCCCACCTGGACTGCTGCATTCAGCTCTGAGGCCCCCAACAAAAGAAGGAAATGGACCTGTTGGAGCGAGTCCAGAGGAGGTCACGAGGATGATCAGAGGGCTGGAGCACCTCTCCTGTGAAGACAGGCTGAGAGAGTTGGGGTTGTTCAGCCTAGAGAAGAGAAGGCTCTGGGGAGATGTTATAGCAGCCTCCCAGTACTTAAAAGGGGCCTACAAGAAAGCTGGGGAGGGATTCTATCAGGGAGTGTAGTGATAGAAAAAGAGCTAATGACTTTAAACTAACAGAGGGTAGATTTAGATTAGATATTAGGAAGAAATTCTTTACTGTGATGGTGGTGAGGCACTGGAACAGGCTTCCCGGAGAAGCCGTGGATGCCTCATTCCAGGAAGTGGTCAAGGCCAGGCTGGATGGGACCTTCAGCAACCTCATCTAGTTGAATGTGTCCCTGCCTGTGGCACATGGGTTGGAACTAGATGATCCTTAAGGTTCCCTTCCAAGCGAAACTATTCCATCATTATACAATTCTGTGCATGCTTGAACACAATTTACTTACTTTCATTGAACGTATTCTCCAATTTCAATGACCATCCCTCCTCAGCCTCCTTTAGAACTTTTAGCACTTAAACATGGAAATAAATATGCTGACATATATACAGGAATTTAAACATTTGAGTACCCAAGTTTCTACTTTAAAAGTGATCTTTAAATAATTTAACTTCCCTCAGAGTTCCAGCATACCTTTATATCCTTCAAAGTTTTACCAGTTCTCTCTTC
This sequence comes from Chauna torquata, assembly GCA_013399475.1. Classification (NCBI taxonomy): domain Eukaryota; kingdom Metazoa; phylum Chordata; class Aves; order Anseriformes; family Anhimidae; genus Chauna; species Chauna torquata. Next base: position 248,435 of record VXAL01006797.1, on the reverse strand, counting down.
ACTGGATCCTAACTGCTTTTTTGCAGAACCTAATTCAGAATTAAGCTCTTCTTGATGAGATGCCATCTTCACAATTAAGTTCTCTTCATTCCGTGAAGTGTTCGTAGACTTTAACTCTCCCTGCATTGTGTTCAAAATAAAATATTTTTACATGAGCAGTTTCCATACTCATATAGGTTATAATATTTTCCCAATATACAGTAAATACAAATACAAAAAACAAATACAGTAACTGTAGATAGTTACTGTATCTACAGTAACTATGATTTTAAAGGTGTGCATGCATCTCACATAGCATAAATATTTTACTTGACAAAGAGTATAAATGATGCAAATAACTTGAACTCACACAGCATGTTCTAGCAATGTAAGCTTGTAACAAATAATCACTACCAAGTTGAGATCAAGCAACTGTACTCCTACTTTGGTCAGGAGAACAGCATTGTTGCTGCAAGTGATTTCCACCAGAAAGCAGTAACTCATGAAGGTCAGTTATCAGCTACTGCTAGGTAGCTATTACAACTTGAAAGAGACCTATAGAGACTGATTAAAAACCACAGCCAGTAAATCTGGTACAGGGTGATGTCCCCTGCTTAAAGAACACAAACAATAGTTGCATAGGTGCCATGGTCCAGTAGAGCCCCCAGTAACATGGCCTATGCTCTGATGCTGTCTTGTATACATACGTTCAATGGTCAAATGTGTCATTCTGCATAGGTCATTCCATGTTATTCCCACCTGACCCCCTCAATAAGCTTTTCAACAAAGCGACCCTGAATGTACAGTTTCACCTAGACAAATGACACCAAACCAAACTAGAAATTCTAAGCAAATAAAATACAAAAACCAATAATGATCACATTTTTGCATCACTGCACTTTTCACTTATGCTTAGAATTGAAACATAAGTAATTTTACATGGTAATTATCCTGTCATTTCTTTAAATAAGGAAGAGTGACATTCAAGTAATTTAAATAAGATACATCCTAAGTACATGAGTGTACCTTAAAGATAACAGGCAAAACCGTAACAAAAACTCAATGTTATTATTGAGTAGATTTTAAAATGAGCAACTGCATCCTGTTGTGATGCCTGGGCCATGAAGAGAAACAGCAAAGTAACGTGAAACATTCTGCAACATCACAGTAACTCTGCAAGTAGGTCTTTACCATCAGCAATACTAATACTAAAGCCCAATTATTTTGCCTGACTTGGAAATCCAATAATTCTACCTATAAATCATCATTTCTATCTGCCACTGAAAAGCTATCTTCCCTTCTCCTTCTGAAGGCACAAGTAAGTACAATACAAGTCAACAACCTCAGGTTTTTATACTTATATCACACTGCCAAGTAGTATCCCCAAAATTCACATAAGCCTGACACCTAACTTTTTTCTTTCCTATGCACTCAGAAACTCTTTTCATATAAGCCCTTGTCATGGGACAAGGGCTGGGACAGAGTTAATTTTTTTTGTAGAGGCCCACACAATGCTGTGTTTTGGATTTTTGATGAAAATAGTGGTGATGTTTTTGGTTGTTGCAGAGCAGTGTTTACATAGAGCCAAGGACTTTTTTGCTTCTTGTGCTGCCCTGTCAGCGAGGAGGCTTGGGGGGGACACAGCCAGGGCAGGTGACCCAGACTGACTAAAGAGATATTCCATACCATATGACGTCATGCTCAGCAATAAAAGCTGGGGTAAAGAAGGAGGAAGGGGGGATGTTTGGAGTGATGGTATTTGTCTTCCCAAGAAATCGTGGCTGAACACCTGCCTGCCCATGGGAAGTGGTGAATGAATTCCTTGTTTTGCTTTGCTTGCACGCGCGGCTTTTGCTTTACCTAGTAAACTGTCTTTATCTCAACCCATGAGTTCTCCCACTTCTACCTTTCTGATTCTCTCCCCATCCCACCTGGGGAGAGTGAGCGAGTGGCTGTGTGGCACTTAGCTGCCTGCTGGGTTAAACCACAACAGCCCTCTTACTTATGTCCACAAACGAGCCTTAACAGACACTAAGTTGGTATATGACAGATCACTACAGCTCTCTAAAAAACAAGTCATTTGGATTTTACTTTTTCAAAAATTCATTAATTTAATATAAGTTCACATTCAGTTATTTGGAGCAAATGGTTCTAGAAAAGATTCAGAGTAAATAAAGGTTTCTAATAAAATTATCTAACTCTAGTCACTGCTGGATAAACTACACTAAGACAGACCCTTAAGCTGACTCACAACAGCCATTTACAAACCACAGTATTCATCTTCATCCTTTCTTAGAACCTTTAGTAGCATTGGCCATCTAATCAGCATTTTTATTTCTACTATTACAACACTGAAAAGGACAAACCGTAGGGCTTTATGAGACACATCAAATTGGCTTATTTAAAAACAGAATAATACTATTAGAAAACTAATCACATACCAGTTTACCAGCCGGGGAAGCCAAAACAGCAAGTGACTTATGGACATATGCTTCCAGTCCTTCCAATTCCTCCATTCCTTTTTTAAGGGCTTCACCTTTTCTTTCTTCCTGGCAGAAAAGCTTGAGAAAGTTAGCCTCTTCATTACCACATTGCTCTTTTGGCCTGAACAACTCCAACTGTGAAATAAGTTCATCTCTTTCCAATCGTAAGGCTTCAAGCTCTTTCATGTATGCCTTGATCTGATCTTTCAATTTTGCAGTGCTACCTCGCAGTTCATCAATTTCTCTCTGATTAGCTACTTCTTTCTGATTCAGTGTTTGCACCTGAAAATCAAGTCTAGAAACTTCTAACTGAAGATTATAAACATCTTGAGCTTGACTTGCGTCTTTCTTTTTCAACTCAGTTTCAAGCTCTGCTGCCTGTTTTGTTAAGCTCAGCAACTCATTTTTGTCAGCTTCTCTTTGATCTGCCAGTATCTTCATCTGCATATCTTTTTCTAGAATATTTGTTTCCCTCTCTTTCACAGTATCTTCAAGTTCTTGAATGCGAGAAGAAGCAATCCTTGCTTCAACCTCTCTCTGAGAAATGTGTCTTTGGAAAAGATTGTACTCTTCCTGAAGTGCATCGTACTGTAACCTCAGAGAGGTTAGCTCTGCAAAGTGCTGCTTTGATGACTCCTGTAAGTTTCGGCATTTTTTCTCTAAAATTTCCACTTCCATTTTCAACTGTGATTCTTTCTCTTCCAGTTGCTGCTGCAGAGCTTCTCTAGCAGTTGAGAGAAGCTCTAGCTCTTCCTGAAGTTCTCTCACATTGGAGAGCAGCAACGCATTTCTTCCATCTAGATCAGTATCACCCCGACAATCTACCAATCCCTTCTTCAATTCATTTTGAAGGTTTTCCACTGATTTTTCCAACCCACGTTGATAAAGATCACCTTGGTTGTCACTAACTTCATGACATACTGGTCCAAATTGTGCCAACTCTTTTTGAAGCTTCTCAATTACTCCATGAAGTTGCTCTACCTCTTCATCTTTGTCCTTACGCAGCCGTTCCTGGTCACCACGAAGGTGCTCAATAATAGATCTGAGTTCTTCAACTTCAGATTTTTGGTCTTCCACAACCTGAGCAAAAGGATGAAGTCTGAATATTAACATATGTAGGCAGAATTGCTATTGCACATTGAATTCAAATTACTTTTTGTTTTTAAATCATGCAGGCATTAAATCACACATTTGAAAGCAGAAAGAATTGCAGATTTCAGGTGGGTAGCTACTCAGAATACTCTCTACTTTCCTAAGAGAATTAGGAAACAGACCTCATTTGCAATATGATTCTGTAGACCTTGTTTGCCCCAAAAATCAAGCAATGAACTTCCAGTAAATATTCTTACTTTATTTTCCAGAGTGTTCTCTAGCTCATGCTTCAGTCTTTTCATCTGTTCATTCAAATGATCGATTTCTTGATTCTTTTCTTTAAGTAGTGCTTGTGGGAATGACAGAGCTGAGGAATCACTAACACCCAAGTCCTGATTTTGCTTTACAGGAAGTTTTGTTAGATCCTCCTGATGTGAAAAACAAGTCTCATTAGAAAGGACCTTCTTTCTCTCCCAGCCTAGGGGCAGAACAGACCTAAAGGCTTTATTTAAACATTCTCCTCTTTATTACAGTGTTAACTTCAGAAAACAACAACAGCTACTTTATTTGGTTTTGTACCAATGGACTAAATTGCCACTTTCTTAACTTTCAAGGTAAGAGATAAACACTAATTGCCAGACTGACAACCAACCAGTTTTATAATTCACAACATTTGATATGGCCATAGAGGACAGGAATGCACACAAAACAGTATAGTGTTTCCTAAACAACACTGTAGCTCATAATCTATCAGGACCAGAAAAAAGCCAAGCTTTTTAAGTCAAATGAATACAGAAGATAATGCCATAAGCATGAATCTAGAGTATCGTTTTTTGTCGTTGCTGTTGTTCTAGGATATCTTTTGTAACAGGAATGCAATATTCTCTTGACAATAGAAACAAACTAAATACATGTTTATCACATTATGAGATAAAGACCACAACACTCAAAAAAGGAGGTCTCCAAAGTTTTAGCTGGTGCACGCTAAAGCTAAGGAACCTACCTTCAAGTGCGCGTTCTCTAGCTGAAGTTGGCTGATGCCGGAAGCGCTAAGGTTTTTTTGCACCTCTAGCTGCAAGTTCAGCTGCATTATCTCCTCATTTTTACTGGACAATTCATCTTTATATTGTTCTAGTTGGTCTAACAAGCTTGCAATCTAGAAATGAAGAAAATGCATAGCTGTTTTAATTTAGTCTCCAGGGTTTAAGCAGAGAAAGTTTCACTCATTGTTATATTTACTGAGAGCAAGCAGCTTCAGCAGATTCTATGGTTTAAACTCTCCCTAATCAGCTTACATGAATAAAATATGAGACATAAAAAGAGTAAGAAACTAGTGTTCCAGCTCCTCAGCTGGGTACAAAGTTGCTGTAATTGTCATTTTCTGTTTTCTTAAAAATCTAGCTCCTCATAAAAGATATGTTAGTATATGTTCTGAACAATCAAGGCTTGACCACTGATATAGTTTGAGATAATCACAGAATCACAGAATGGTTGGGGCTGGATGGGACTTTAAAGATCATCTAGTCCCCAACACCCCTGACATGGGCAGGGACACCTGCCACTAGATCAGGTTGCTCAAAGTCCCATCCAGCCTGGCCTTAAACACTTCCAGAGATGGGACATCCACAACTTGCCCGGGTAACCTGTTCCAGTGCCTCACCACCCTCTGAGTAAAGAACTTCTTCCTTATATCTAACCCGAATCTGCCCTCTTTCAATTTAAAAACATTATTCCTTGTCCTATCACTACATGCCCTTGTAAGAAGTCCTTCTCCAGCAATAATAATAATAATAATAATAATAATGAGAAATGTTACCTTTTGATGTTTAATGTAATCACAAGCCGTAACCTAAACACCATTCTCCTCCTCTTAAAAGACAGAAATTAGGACTGCAGTACTAATCCCAGTACACAGCTATCAAAAAAATTCTGAGCATTGACTCCTTCCACCCGTAAGATAACTTCCGGAAGGCGGACTTTGACCTATTCAGGACACTTGTTGCGGGGGGTCCCTTGGGAGTTGCTCCTGAAGGGTAAAGGGGCCCAGGAAGCCTGGACGCTCCTCAAGAAGGAAATCTTGAAGGCACAGGAGCAGGCCGTTCCTGTATCCCGTAAGGCGAGCCGGAGGGGAAGAAGACCGGCGTGGATGAACCGGGAACTTTTGTTGAGACTCCGGGAGAAAAAAAGAGTCTCTGTCGGCTGGAAGAAAGGACAGGCTACTTGGGGTGAATACAAGGAGGTTGCCAAGATATGCAGAGAGGAAGTTAGAAAGGCAAAAGCCCAACTAGAACTCAGATTGGCCACTGCAGTAAAAGAGAATAAGAAATCCTTTTACAAATATATCAACAGCAAGAGAAGAACCAAGGAAAATTTCCATACTTTACTTGATGCAGCAGGAAAAGTGATCACTGAGGATAAGGATAAGGCTGAGGTTCTCAATGCCTTCTTTACATCGGTCCTCAATAGCCGGATCAGTTATCCTCAGGGTACTTTACTTCC
>VXAL01006797.1:200428-226740 GCA_013399475.1 Chauna torquata | reverse complement strand
ATTCTTCCCCTCCCCCCTCCCCCCCAATTTAATTTAACCACATTAACAGCCCACTCTGTATCATTAGAAGGTCACAGCAAGCTTACAAGTCACTCTATCCCCTAAAAAGAAAAAAGGAACCTGTCAAACATGAAGATAATGGCTCAATGCACTTTAAACCCAACAGCAGCAAAATCTTTTTTTTTTTTGATCAGTAAATTGAATATTCTTAGTTTTAGTTGTTTTCTGATTAGTCATAAGTGTTTCTTTTTTTTTTTTTCCCAAGATACTCAAAATCACAGTAATTTCTTGGGCCTATTTATGAAGTACTCTTCCTCTTTGTTAAAATAAAATCAAAACTATCAATTCATTCACTCAGTGTTATAGCAACACAAACCAGAAAAAAACACACTATTACAAACCTGAACCTTCTTTTCGTACTATATTAGTAATAAGTGCTCCTAGAAATCAAAACAGACAAACATGTACATGACAAGAACAGGACATTTTGATCCATTTATGACACTTCAATCTTCTAAACCACTAGAAACTCATGCATAATACAGATAGTATCTACCTTTTATTCAGCAAAAACGCACTTCATCTTAATTAGGACACAAAGCTCCTTACCACATCTGTCAACCCATGCCTGTAATCAAACTAGAGCTACTATAGAAATGCTTTTAAATTTTAACCATGCAAGTTTGTTGCAACATTCTTGGCTAGTCAGGCATTTCATGAGACAATTGATACTCTTTTCACAATTTTTCCCAGACTGAGATGGAATACTTAATGCCTTAAGCCCCCTCTTAGTTCCTGCCAGGGTACTCAAAGCAGGATTCAGTCCAGTGGGATTCAAAGCACTGGCACAGATTTACAGTCTTTGCAATTTTGTCATACATTTCCATGACAGCAGAAGTACTTGTGTTCAACACTATCAGAGAACAATTTTGCGTTTCCCTTGGGACATATTCCTTCATGCCTTAAGCACTACTGTAAAGCAAGCATGACATGCTTAGTTTCAATTACAGCCCCTGAATCAGTTCATGTTCTTCTGTCTTTCCACTGAGGATGATGCGTCTTCCCCCACTTCTTCCTCTGCTTACTGTGGCAAACAACTGTAGATTCTGTAAGCCAGGACAACTTGTGTGAGATCACTAATCAACTTTCTCCTAATGTAACTGCATAATATCATTGATATGTCTTATGAGAGCTCAGAGACAGACACAACTTTTAATATTGACAGATGTACAACATGAGTATTTTGATCGCACTATTTGAAAGGTTGAGTGAAGAGTCAAAAGGCAGAACAGAGAGGGATGGTGGCCCACAAGATCAGGACAATGGTGGAATCAACAGTCGGAGAAGAGGTGAAGAGTAGCAAGGTGAAGAGAACAAGAGAAGATGAGGTGGGGGGGAGGTGAGAGGCAGTCAAGAGTTGCATAGGAATGATACACTACAGCTGGAAGACAGGCAGGATTCAGAACAGCCTCCTGAGGACAGATAAGTGCAACATAAAGATTGTGTCTAGTAGAGCATACCACTCCTACTGAATTTGGTTCCATAACCTGAAGTAGAGTTTACATTCTTCTGCCACCAACAATGGAGAAATTCACTAGAAAATTGTTTCCTGCTGCCTTTATTCCTGTCCTAAGCAGGACTTACATACAACTACTTATTATGTAGCTGGCTCAGGCAGCACAGATCTATGCAACATATTTGAAGTGTGCTAGTGCTCACCTTGACACTAGCAAATATAGAAAGGCAGTGATCCCAAGTGATAAAATTTCTACTGGAAGATGACAAACAGAAATTCACTTATAGAAGTATTAGAATGACATTAAGGGTACAAATTCAAGCAGTCTAAAGTATATAATGTCATTTAAATGGCTGAAAGATTCATAACTAAGAACCAGCATAAGCTAGTCTAGAGTTCCTGCATAGTGCAAGACACATAACATCTCTGAGTTTTCTTCTGTGAATCAAAAAAACTTAAATGTACATTGCATTGAAATTACTCGTGATCTTTATTAAATCACTGCTGTCACTGTTAAAATGTGTACTCCTGGTTTGCAGTGTAAAGGAGCATACTGCCAACTTCCACTTACTGAGTTTTATTAGACTCCATCCAGTATGCTGAAGAGCACCCCTTTATCCAGCTCCAGTTCCCTATACAAGCTCCCTGCAGTTAGCTTAAGTCCTATCACATACTGCGAGGGGCTGATGGAACAGGGGACAGCGGAAGAGATTAAGTTAGACTACTTATTTGCACCTGTTTACTTGACTTTGATTTGGTATCCTGGTGGTTGTCTTTGGCTTGCAGTGAGTCACCCTTTTATATAAACGTTCAAGATACTTGCCTCACCATATTCTCTCCAACAAAACTCTCTCATTCAGTTTTTTCAACTCATGCTCCTTCCTTTAAAAACCTAAGCGAACTTTGAACTTCATCATTAAAATATTTCCACAGTCACCTTTACTGATCATGTGCGTCACGTTTTGACAGGACAAGGCTGGGGGGCACAGGAAAAGCTTATTCGCAGTATGAAACTAAAGTACATATCAATACAATTTATTATTATTATTTTTCTTTTTTATAACTCAACTAATCTTCCTAGAGTATTTCATTTCTTCCATCATTGTCAAGCTAACTTTGTCCTGAAAGCAGCCAAAAGCCTTGAACCTGCAATTCTTCTCTCTTCTGACTTGATTGTGTCAATTAACCAGCATTTCAGTTACTAACTAGGTGCTAATCATCTGTTGTAAATACCTGTAGTTAATTCACCCCTCTTATTTTCAGAGAATGGCTGTGGTTGGGATAGACCTCTGGAAGTCATCTGGTCCAACACCCTAGCTCAAGCAAGACCTAGAGCCAATTGCTCAGAACCAAGTCCAGAAGCCTTCCCCACCCCACCCCCCAACACTTTGTTTTTAACTACGCAAAAGACTACAGTAGTACTCTTCACTAACAGTATTGCCTTCTCAGAAGAAAAAAAAGCTAGCTGCTTTATTTTTTGTTTTTACAGGAAGACCCTGTCAAATTCTGTACTACACTGAGCTGCTCACTAAGCCATCAAACCAAAGAGTGCTATGTTAAACACACTGTCTCCAGTCAGGACACACTGCAATTTCCTTCATGCTAGTAGTCAAAACCACTCCTCACCAAGAATTGCCTGCTCCTGGGTTAGCTCCTGGAAGCGTTCACGCATATTCTCCAGCTCCACAACAAGGCGACGCTCAGATTCTTCTTTCAGACTCAAGGCCTCCTCCAGTGCAGCTTTTTCTGCAACATAGCCTTCGATAATGCCTAAAATCCCAAGTCAGAAAGGAAATAAAGCACTAGACAAACTCATCTACTGGAAAAAAAAAAAAAAAACCAGCTTGAAAACAAGAGTAAATAAATAATTTAAGGCAAACAATGGAATGATGGAGAAAGGAAGTACAAGATGACTAAAACTTACAGTGTGGCTAGGCTTTACAGTGTAGCTAGTATCTTGAGGAATAAAATGTACCAGTTAAGTACTCTAATAGATTTTACGAGGCTACCATGTCACAAAATGCCTCAAAAAAAGTGGAATGTATATGGGGATTGTTAAGCCTTGATGGCTTGGGATCACCTCAGAACATAGGACAGCCTGACGTCCTCTGCTGGGGATGGAGGTTCAAACAAACAGAATCTCTCCAGAAAGTAAGATGAAGTGCTAGATTCAGAGCCCAAGAAATCCACGAATGGTTCTCAGAAGGGAAGGAAACAGGATGCTGGAGAGACCAAGCCTAAAGGAATATGACTGAAGAGGAATGGAAAGCAGATGCCATGATTAGGGAGAGAAGCTCAACTTGAAGGACTTAAATGCCAGAACGTGGAAAGCATTAAAGATTCCCTTGCATAAAGGCAAAGAACACAGACCAAATCAGCATACCTCAAGTATTAATCTTTACAAAGGGGAATAAGACTGATGATACGCAGTCTGTGATAGTGTTGAGATCAACAACCTCAGCCTTCCTGACTCTTCTTCCAGAATCACTTTAAGCCTGTACTATCATCAAGCATTGCTTTAGTTCATGTTGAACCCTTCCAGGGTCAGACAGGTGGGCTGATTTATACTGGGAGTACATCTTTCCAACAATCCAAACTCCCATGTTTAGACATGCAGGAATGCAAACGGCTGTTTTAAAAGTTATGGTGTTTTTCACACGCAGTCCATGGTATAAGTATAGGACTAAACACTATCACACTTGCCCCACGGAAATACATTCTGATGAAGGGAATTAAGTACTAGATATGCAAGAAACAACCCATGCTTCAAGTAATTTAGTAATTTGAAATGCAAAAAATGGATTACAGACAGGCAAATCAACAACAACAAAAAGCATATCATAGATATTTGGAGGAGTGAGGTATGAATAAATAACATTGAAATCTCTTCATGTTGGTTTCATTTTCTTACCCTCTGCTTTATGAAGCTCCAGTGCCAGCTGATTCTTGGCCTCACTTTCCTCACTGAGACACTCTATTAGTTCCTGGTGCTGACTAACCACTTGAGCAGTCTCCCGATTTCGGCGGCTGAATTCTTCTTCAAACCGTGCATGGATTTCATGCGTTTTCTCCAGCTAAAAATAAACAATCCCCCCTAGCATGTGATCTCGGATGCACATGCAGCGCCACAATAACCACAGGCATTTAAACGAAAGCCCTACTCTCAATGCATAAATGTTATCAAAAATGAAGGTCCAGGTTTTGAAGTTTCATTTTAGTATTAGGTTGTCTTTGCCCAAGACCCCTGGTCATTTTAGCGACTCCCTCTACTTGCATACTTTTATTTTCACCACAAAACTTCCTTAGGCACATAAGTTTCTTTACTTGGCATAAAAAGAGATACCTCCTTGTTGGCTAAGTTGCTCAACTTCCCAAACCACTTGCTATTCAAATCATCCTTGCACTTAAATTCAAGAATCACAGAATATCCCAAGTTGGAAGGGACCTGCAAGGATCATCGAGTTCAACTCCTGGCTCCACACAGGACCACCCAAAAATCAAACCACATCTGAAAGCATTGCCCAAACGCTTCTTGAAATCCAGCAAGCTCAGTGCCATGACCACTAAGAGGGTGGTAGGGCACCGGAACAGGCTCCCCAGGGAAGTGAAGAGCATTTCCCTAACATTCAGCCTGAACCTCCCCTGTTGCAGCTTCACGCCATTCCCTTGGTTCCTATTGCTGGTCACCAGAGAGAAGGGATCAGCGCCTGCCCCTCAGCTCCCTCTCATAAGGAAGCTGTAAGGCTGCGATGAGGTTGCCCCTCAGTCACCTCTTCTCTAGGCTCAACAATCCAAGTGACCTCAGCCGCCGCTCTTACATCTTCCCTTCTAACAGACAGAGGAGTAAATATATCATCTGGTTTCCAATGTATGGCACCTGATCTCTGAAACGACTTGCATTTCTATGTGCAATGTCTCAAGTTCAGAGAAAATAAACAGAGCAGCCCCACTTCCACTTAGTTTATATTTAGCTTATCCTGGCAGATAGGACATTTCATAGATGTGAGCAAAGTATGCTTGAATGCAGCTGATGAAGTTGACCTAGAATCTAGATCTGCCATGGCTTGGGCAAATACTTTAACAAGTTGGCTACATGCTACTAGAACTAGCATCACTACCCAAAAGTATAATTTTAAACACCTCATTCTAGGAGGAATTTTTAAAGACTGTGAATATACATTTCCCATAAATGCTTATCCCTGGATTGCACAGAATACCTGATGAGAAGACTAATATCAGAGTGTATTTTTTCCCTTCATACTTTCTCTTAAATTAGGGGCTTCCTTACCCAACAAACTGATTACTATACTGAATTAAATCCTCTAAATGTATAGAGTACTCTGGCATCCACCTCAGGTTTACAACGTCTATTCCCAAAGCTGAATGCCTAGACACCACAAATTTGGTAGGGAAATACTCAAATTCTCTTGTAATATAGAATCCAGCCCCTACAACTCAGTAGTATTATAATTACAAAGATGTTCACTTGCTCCCATCTATATATTCCTAACACATTTTAACACGGGACTGAACTTTCTTCAATTAGTTTATCAATGTTGAAGAAGCATTAATGTGAAGTTTTTCAAGAGGCTTTATCACACCTAACTCTGTTCTCCAGAAGTTACCAAATGCATCTAAAATCCTAATGTAAATTTATTTAAGACAACCAACTTATCTCCTTCATACAGGATCTGCTATAAGAAGAAAAAATTAAGTCCCGTTTATAAGAAATATTAAAATAAAGGCCAAATACTTATTGTAAAAAGCAGGAATGCACATGCCTCCCTTTGCTGATCACTTGCCATGTATTCAGACAAGTTATTTTTCCTCATGGTAGCCAATCCTACAAGGTGCTAAATATACAAGCCAGATTTTACGTTTTTAGAATAATTATACCTCTGTACAGATAAAGACATTATCTTACTTGTTTAGTTGATTCTGCAACCAGTTCCAGAAGTCTTTCCACCACAGTGCGCAAACGATTACAAATTTTCAGTATCACTTCTTCATTTTCACATGCCATTTCTGGCTTTGCAAAAACACTTTCACATAAATATTGGCTCAACTCAGACCCCTCTTCAGTCACTGGAGACAGCTGGTTGTGTTCTGTGAGAGTTTCATCAAGCAGTTCATCTACTGAAAACAAGCAAGCTATTTAAAAACACAGGAAAATGAGACAGAACTGGCCACTCAGATAGCAGCTGACATCAGACAGCAACATTACTTAGTCTTGAAGATGTACTACAAGGTGAAAAACTTGTCAACATTGAGTTATTTGTTGTTTACAAATCAAGACAGTCTTTCACAATGCTTGGAAATATTGTGCTATACATCAGGAACTGAAGTTCTGGATCCGCCAAATTCATCTTTCCTGCCCTATACTCCATTCAGTCTCTTCAAGCTACAGTTTAGTATTTTCACTACTAAAAATTAAAATGAAAGAACACTGAGATTATCTTCAGTGTGGAGAAACTTCGAAACAGACAAAAAACACAGCAACAAGAGACACACCAGTTCAGAGCCTCCTCCATATAATATGAAATGGCACTTTTCAAGAACATGAATTCACTAAATCCAGTTACGCAGATTTGCACTCACCTTTTTCTAGGTGATGCTTCTCTTTGGCTTTGAAATATTGTGCAAATCCCATTTCTTCCATAATACTGTGGTTTTCCCTAGAATCTCCAGAAGCCATACTGTCATCAAGGCAGAGACCAATCTTGCTACAGATAAGGTCCTCAATAGCTATTGTGGCCTTCACCAACTCCATAACCAACTTCAAAAGATGTTGATAAGATTCCTGCAATTTTTTGCTAGAAGAAAAGCACACAGAACATTGCAACAATTGTATGTAATTGATTTAAAGGTACTTCAAACCTACTGAAAACCTGACAGTCTACATCAGATATCTTGCCATAGTTTGACAATTATCAGTGAAGATGATTCACAAAAATACATGGTCATTTTTCACAGAGCAGGCTCAGCAAAAAACCTGTCTTCTCCACAGGTGGATGGAGAGATGATAGTGCAGTCACAAGCGTCTGAGGCTTCCATATCTCTGGAAACATCAGCAGGGAGATACTATAGTATCTGTAACACAAAAAATAACTAGGGCTGTCCTGGCAGAGTAGACAACAAAAATTATATTTATGAAGACATTTCAGTTTGAAGAAAATATTGATGCTAATTCTGAAGCATGTAACATTGTACAATTCCTGCTTCAGTTACTCATAAAAGTTTGAACAAACTAGCTGAAATACCCAAGACAGGCACAGAACATCCAAGAACTAGTAGTCTGTCATACTTCAATATCCTTAAGGAAACCAAACAATGGAATGAAAGCTCCAATAAGCCTCCTTTTTTTAAAAAAGGTGAGAAGGAGATTTTTTCTGGAAGATTATCCAGCATGACAGCTTCTCTCTAATCCACACATTCTACTGATGTATCAAACTAATCTACATTGCACTGAAAAGTTTCTAGGATAGAGAGGATTTCTATATTTCCTAGCTTTTGCCAAGATTATTGTCATGGTTTTGGCTCAGACAGAGTTAATTTTCTTCATAGAGGCTCACACAATGCTGTGGTTTGGAGTTTTGATGAAAATAGTGGTGATGTTTTTGGTTGTTGCAGAGCAGCGTTTACATAGAAATGAGGACTTTTCTGCTTCTTGTGCTGCCCTGTCAGCAAGGAGGCTGGGGGTGCACAAGAAGTTGGGAGGGGACAGGACCAGGACAGCTGACCCAGACTGACCAAAGGGATATTCCGTACCATACGGCATCATGCCCAGCAATAAAAGCTGGGGTAAAGGAGGAGGAAGGGGAGGGGACATTCAGAGTGATGGCGTTTGTCTTCCCAAGAAACCATTACGCGTGATGAGCCCTGCTTTCCTGGCAGTGGCTGAACACCTGCCTGCCCATGGGAAGTAGCAAAAGAATTCCTTGTTTTGCTTTGCTTGCGCGCGCGGCTTTTGCTTTACCTAGTAAACTGTCTTTATCTCACCCCATGAGTTCTCACACTTTTACCTTTCTGATTCTCTCCCCATCCCACCTCAGGAGAGCGAGCGAGTGGCTGTGTGGCTCTTTGCTGCCTGCTGGGGCTAAACCACAATAATTATAAACAGTGGAGACCCCAAACCACCAAAGTCTCCATCAGACCACAAGGGATTGGGGGAATGTAGAAAAAACTTGCTTTCCATATCAAGATAGGTTGGTAATAACAGAACTTGAACATGTTTGCAAATAAAGATAGTATTACCATCATCTTACTCTATTCATTTGAGCTGGCTTAATTTCATTTAGTTATTTTATTTATGAAAAGTGAGAAAAAAAATCACTAAGCAGTACATAACCCAAGATGGACAAACCTTTCATCCTTGGACTGTTCAATATCAGATCTCAACATGGCTACCAAATTCCCTCCTTCTTGGTTCTCTCTGTCCCGCCGCTGCAGGAGTGTCTCCAGTTCACAGTTGGTCTCCTCTATTTCATGATTTAAACATTCGACTTTCTTTTCCAGCTATGGAAAATACAGTAACAATGAAACAGACAAAACTCATCACTTTGCCTAAACTATGAACTTCGCTCAGTGATCTTCCCCTCCGTTACTTTCTGTATAGTCACATAATCATCACCTGTTATGCAAACTTGCTTCTAAAAGTACTAGAAATGAAAGACAGCAGAAAGACTAAAATTGAATGTTTTTTTTAGTTCTTTTCTAATGTAGATTTTAGTTCAAGAAGCTGCCTCATTTGCATTCAGACACAGCACATACAAGCAATGCAAAAGCTTATAAAAATTTTGTCATGCTTTAGTTTCCTTTTAGATTGCTTTCATGCCTCAAAAATGCAAAGCAATGTCCTAAGAAGAGATTGACACTAGCACGCAAACCTGCACAGCAACCTGATCCAGTATAATCAGTCTCAGCTTGTAAAGGAAACAAGAGAAGTGGCTTTCTCTGAACAAGAATTTTCTAGAAAATGTCTTCTCTCGCTTCTGTTCAGACGACACCTTTATCCCACTAAAAATATACATAAGTATCTATATGGATGTATACACCCACCCCTAACTCCCAAATTTTGCTGCCAAGCAAACCAGTACTATTTTGTTACAAACTTTGTCTCAAAAGCAAGCTAAGAAATTAGTCAAAATATCTATTTGGGAGGGGACGGCAAGGAAAGAAAAGCATTCTACTCTCCTTTCAACTTTCTCACCTTTCATTAAATCCTGCATGAACAGCAGGAGAACAATAATGCATTTCTTCCAGTAAGTGAAAAATCTTAACATTACTCCTACCACTTCCCTGTTTTCCCACTAGCCATGAAAGCCTAACAGAACATTCCAATATACCAAACTTACATTTTGGTCAGAGCCTTCCAAAATGCAAGAGAAGACTAATGTTTTGTCTTCTATTTTGAAAACTCAAAACTATTTATTTAATCATGGAAAACAACTTTACATTTCTAAGTGTCCTAATTAAGACAAACATCTTTTTCATGCTGTTCCTCCAAGCTTTCTGGGTAACCCAGATTCAGCTTAGAGATTTGCTTTACAGGAGACATAAAATTTTGTTTTGTTCGGCAAGTGAATATTGTCTTTGCTTCTTCTAGATCCATACTTCCCATTTGCCTGTCTTATCTACCCCAAGCTATAGGTCAGTTGGTCTGACCTAGCTAGAGCACTATTTTATAGGAAAAAAAAAAATGCAGTAAATACAGATGGTTATCAGTAAATAGACAACAAAAATGCAAACATCCAACCTCTTATAAAAGGGCAGTTTTCAAGCTACTACCCAGTTTCAACTTCCATGTGAATGCTGCAGCACTCCAGCTAAGAGACACAGTTATATACTACACCTTGAAAACTAGCATTCACAAGAATTACACACACAGTCCCTCTATATACATCTTGAGAAAGGTGAAAGCACTGTGTTAAAATACAATCACAAAAGAACAACTGAAATCTAGGTTTAAAATGTATTTCCACACACCTGCATAATTCTTGCTGCTTTTTCCTGTAGCTGTGCTGATAGTGCCTCCTTTTCCTTTTGGAAAACAGCCTGTGCCTTCTCCCTCTCCTGAATTAACACCTGCTCCTTGTCATGTAGTGATGCTGTTTTTTCAGCTTCAAATTCCTCCTGTATAAGTGACATATAATTTGAATTACACAGAGAGAGGGAAGAGAGGAGGAAAAAAATAAAAACACACACATATTCCCCCCTTTTTCTTTAAATATGAAAAGCCTTACCTCTCAGATTATATAGCAATAATTTACACAGTTAACACCCCAAATCAACAAAATTATGCCAAAACTACGACTTAAGAATACTTAAGTGAACTACCTGAATGTGCCCACTAAGACCTGTGTCATTTCAAATGTCTGAAACAGTAATCAGAAATAGAAAACAGATGGACAGAAGCCGCTTTCAGCAACTGCAGGTAACACAATATGCATAGCACCAAGGTCCACACAGGATGAGTGATTTACAAGAACAACCTGAAAATCTACAAGGTAGATTTTCATTGCTAAATGATCTAGAAGCTATTAAATTGGACCTCACTTACCACAGAAGAACATATGTGCTCTAGACACACCCCACTCCCGCATCAGCAAATAAGTGAGGTGAAACAAGGCCCTGGTATCCCTTCATGAAGAGGCTAAAAAGGAACCCTGCAACACTAAGAACTGGGGAATGAGTTGTCATGACCACACTATAAAAAAAATATGCAAGTTGATCTGTGAACACCAATACGCTCCATGGTGAAAGATGCTTCTCTTTTTTATTGTTAAGTGAAGAAAACAGCTTTTTCCTAAGGGCTAAAATAAAATTTCAGAGTATAAGTGAATACATGAGCAAAACCTAAGCAGTCACCTAAACTGCCCTAAATCCTTCGTGGAGGATCCTTATGGTGAGCAGAACAAGCCATTCATCATCACCTTCCCCGCTGATGACTGCATACTGCTTGATGACACCATAAGGTTTGTCACCACAGGCAAGACCAAGACCAACACTGGCATTCGGGCAATAACAATACAAACTCCTGCCTTGCTCTGCCTTGTGGATTCTGGGTAGAAGAGCCATGTCCATCCAAGATTATAGATTTAAACAGCAAAGTGCCTAGCTGTTAGCAAGACAGAAACTAACAGGCTCAAAAGGAGTATGAGGCTTTCCTCAACCAGAACAGTAGCTTGTCAAAGTCTCTGAATAGGTCTGCCTATTCTTCTTAGCAGTGCACCCACTAAGAGAGAATGTCAGACTATACAAAGAAACTCTGAATAACTAAAATCACTAGACTTCCATCAGATCTTCCATCAGTTTTCCTGTTTAGGGGGAAAAAAACAAGGAAACTGGCTGGCACAAAAACAGCCCCATAAACAAGCATGGGGGAAGTAGCAGGGAACAGTCGTTTTAAAAACCTGTATCAGACTATGATGCAGCTCAGCCTGACATTGCAAAGAGATCCAGTCAGTATCTTCTGGGACTAAACACTGATCATCAGTGTAATCAATGTAATAGGGAGGGAAAAAAAAAACACCAGACAGCTGTACTAGCAATAGAATTACAGCTGGAAAAATTACAACAAAAAGAGGGATTTCTGTTGTCCCAAATGCTACTTAGTAACTAAACAGCCTAGGCAGCACAAGAGAGAAAAAAGCATGAACCCCTTCCGAAATATACGCTTAACAGTCAGTCCAGTCCCATGTTCTGTGAAATGAAGACTGGGGCTCTGAAGTCCCTGTGGTGAGGACAGCAATGCCCCATACCACTAGCAGCTTTTCAAGATACTCTTAAGCCCTCTGCTTCCACAAGATACTCCACCAAACACAAAGAGGTCATAGAATGACTCTAAGTGCCAGGACTCCGCAGTGGGCCAGAGGGAGGAAATTAAAAGAAGTTTTCTGCATATCTGCAACATCCTGTTCCAGCTGTTTGCGCAACTGCTACGAAGTGTCCTACCTCAGGTTGGAGCACCAACAGGAACAGTAAGGATCTGTTAAGACCTCCCAAGGAGAAGCAAATACAGAGATGGCAGTTCACCTAATCTAACTTATTTGTGCTCAACACGTTGAGTTCAACACGCGCTCAACATAATGATAATAGAGATGAATATAAGCATTGCTCTTGATGTTGATGAGCTGCCCTCTCTCTTCTGAGGCAGGATGCGTCTCCTCCGCTCATTTAATAGCTAAGTGCATGCTTGTCACCTAACCAAAAGCATTTGACACAAGGCCCAGAATGATAGGCTATTACTACATCATACAAAAGGCCAAAAAAAGATTTCAGAGTAGCTCATCAAGATGAAAGTTTGGAACCCAAAGTGATGAACCCAAGAAAGTATAAATTAAGAACAAGTAAGAAAAGTCACATGCACAAAGCGTTCACTGTCATCACACAGCTTACGAAAGCATAGATAAAACTGAACATTTTTTGCTGTACATACACAAGCGTGGCAGACAAGGGAATATTGGGTCAAGAGAACAGTCTCTGCAGACCCTAAGAAGACAATCAAGTTTCAAGCAACAAACTGAACATAAACGTACACAAGGACTACTGCGCAGAGCAAATACTTTCCGCTGATTTTTTGTTTTATCTAAAGGACACCATTTCACTTCCAATTCAGGATTTTAAGTCAATCCTATAACTGCTTACAGAATACTGTATTGTTTTTAGCACTAGTTCTAACATTGCAAAGCAAGGAAGAGATCTAATGCAGATTACCTTTTTAAAGCCATACAGCTGAAAAACAATAACGTATATTAATTGTTCATTTTCAGAAAAACAAGCTACCAGTACATACTTTGAAGTTCATTTTAATTAGACCCTACCTTTAGCTGTGCAATTTGCTGTTCAAGGAGTACTTCTGACTGACACTTCAGCAGCTCAATCTCTTCCTGGAACTGAAGCTGCTGTTTCATTTTTACCTCCTCAAATTGAGACAGAAGAGCTGTCCTCACAGTTTCTACTTCAGAGGCCGATGCAGAAGCATACATCTGCAGACAAGGAAGTAATATAAAATATTTTAGCTACAGTGTTACAATTAAGGAAAAAATAAGAGAAAACAAACAAAACAACAACAACAAAAACATCAAGCCCAGCCAAACTCTTAACAGAATTTTCACAATAGTTGTCTCCACACATCAGGGCCATATGGAATTGCTATCTATCATCATGTTGACTATGGAAAAGCAAGTTGGTAAAGACAGGTAAGAAGAAACAGGAATGCATTAGGTACCAAACATCTCTTGTATTCACGAGACCATCAGGTCAGACACAGAGCACTTCCTACTTGCTTTTTATCCAGACATATGTCTAAGAAGAAGAAAAAAAAAAAAAAAGAAATCAGAGACCTTATAGGGGCCTTCTGGTACCTAAAGGGGGCCTACACGTATGCTGCAGAGGGACTCTGTCAGGGAGTGTAGCAACAGGACAAGGGGTAATAGCTTTAAACTAAAACAGGGTAGATTTGCATTAGACATCAGGAAGAAAAATTCTTCACTGTGAGGGAGGTGAGGCCCTGGCACAGGCTGCCCAGAGAAGTTGAGTGCCCCATCCCTGGAAGTGCTCGAGGCCAGGCCGGATGGGTCTGTGAGCAACCTCGTTTAATGGAAGGTGTCCCTGCCCATGGCAGGGGGTGGGAAACAAATGGGCTTTAAAAGTCCCTTCCTACTCAAAACATTCTGTGATTCTATGGAGGAGGAAAAAAAAAAAAAAGGAGGAAGAGAAACACATGGAGAGCATCTCATTAAGACAAGATTTCTCTTGTTGCAAATAGAAATAATCGTTAGGTAGATATATTTAATGCAATTATCCCATGAGTGAATATATTTCAAACAAGGAAGTCCACCAAAAATGTCACAAAGTTCACCTCACCTCCCCTATTTCACTCTCTAACAAGAGTCACTGCAGTCACTGGAATTAAGAGGAAATGCTGTTTCTAGGATCGAGGGCTTAAAACAATACTGAAAAGAACTTCCCACTTACCAGCAAAACTAACTTCCCTGGCAGGTTTTTCTTGCAAAAGTAAAGAGAGCTTGTAATTCATTGTAGCCAGCTGGAAACCACTACCAGCTCTATGGCTTGACAATCCAAAAGAACACAAAGAATCTCCTCCAACCCGCAGTTTTTGTGTAAGGTACACAAAGTAATACAAAAGTGCGCCAGGGATTAGGGAGTTACTTAACATACTATCCAATTTTCAAATTGGTAAGTGAAAAAGCAAGTTATACTATAACATACCTTGTATTGTTTGGTAACAGTTGGATAAAAGTTTGTTTTGTTTGTGACTTTTCCTAATATACAAGTGTAATATATACTACAGAAAAGTGAAAAGTCTTGATCACTTGTGACTCCTTGCATCAACACAAGTCATTGTATAACAAACTCAATAAATAAAAGATCTTCTTCCATTTCCATGTTTAAAAAGAACTTAATTTATCAGACTTTTAAGCTTTCATTATGAAACTCATCAAGCTTATATGTAAAACTTCCAACAAGAAGAAGAAATGGGAAAGCCTTAAGGGCAACAAGGAAGATTTTCAAACTGTATTGAGAAAACATATTTGAAAAAGTATTGCCTACTATAATTTCATTAAGACAAGAAATTAACGTTACTAACGTTGTTCACCAATAAAAGCTTAGAGTTACTTACCACAAATAGTTAATAACCTGTTTTATTATCTATTCATTTTTAATCAAAAAATGGAAGCTTTAAAATCTTGAGTTAAAAAGGGCAGAAACTCAAAAGAAAGCAAATGCCCCCCAAAAGGTAGAGAGGAAACACTACGAACACGGATTTACATTAAAAAAAATAATAATCCTAATACACATATATGAACTCTTAAGTCCTTTTAGGTAAAGCAAGGCTTAAAAATGTTAACTTTGTCTCTTCTTATCTATTGACACTATTAGAAGAAATCCAGAAAAGCACCTAGATAAATAGCCTTACTTGTGAAGTTAATAAAACTGAATTTACTCCATGTGAAAGTATTGCTTATTTTGGGTTTAGGTATTAGCAACATTCTGACCTCTTGTTCATGTTCATGCTGTTCTTTTAGTTTCCCCAATTCTACTTCCAACTCCCTGGAATATTCTTCCCTATGTTTCCTAATTTCTGCCTCATGAAGATCCTGAAGTTCTTGCAGTGCTTTTCTATGTTTTTCTTCCATATGCACTACTTCCTCGCGTAATATATCCAGGGCTAGACGTTTTTCTTCTTCCAGCAAACTTCTTTGATTTTGAAGAGCTGTTTTCAAATCATCCTATATAAGCATTAATTTAAAAAAGGGTAAATTAAAAGGGTATAAAGTACAAATATTTTTGTAACCTATTTGTAAAGTACATATCCCTCTGTACTAAAGTTTAAGTAAACACATGTAATATTGCCTCATGAATGAGGAGTACAAACACATATACATTCTGTATCATTGAAAAGGGTTTATTTTTCCCATCTAGTTTCATTTGCGTAAATTCCCTACTTTTTCCTTTGTCTGTGCCAGCACTCCCCATCACCACAATCTTAAACTTTTTCTTTTTAAAGCTCTTTACACTGAAGAACAATTCAAATGCAGATTTAAGATTAGTTAGCAGACAGGACAAGGGAGGGGGAAGGGAAAAAAAACAAAAAAACCACCTTACTCCCCCCAAGACCTTTTCTCCTAGCCTTTGTGGGCACAGAAACCACTTTGAATCACTAGGCTTGCAAAGTGGGCATGGTGAGAGACAAGTCAAAAAAACCCAAAACATTACAGCTGTCTGGAGGGTCCTCAAGTTTCAGCAATGAGCTAAGCCTTCCTAACTCTATGACTTAGAAAATTTTTCGTATCATTTTTTTACCCACTCAAACTCTAAAAGAGCTCCCACCTCTGTCTGGACACTCTTGTGCTATGTGCTCCTGTTACGGGCCCCAAGACAGAGCACACTCATTCACCACCTGCTCTCCAGATCCCATCTAGGCCTCTGGAAACACCTTTCCTCTACTCTTCCCCTCAAACTGTGCCACTAAGGAGGACCTTTAAGATGTACCTTAACCTACAGAAATGCATTTACTTAATTCTAATCACTTCTGAAGAACGAAGTGTAATTCTACCAGGCAAAGAAACTCTGAGCCACAAAATGGAGACCCTCAAGTTGGAATTGTGTTAAACATGTATCTCGTGTATATATTCCATACAATGAGATAGAAAACTCATTAGTCTGAGTGTTTGGGGGAGAGATGACAGACAGACTTCATTTTCATCTTTAGTTTCCTATTTCAACTCACAATATGGCCACACAAGTTTTAGTGCTGGCACAAAGGAGGCTACAGAAAACACACCCAAAGAACAAGGGTAAAGGTGATCCCACACATTTCGACAGCTTCTCACACTTAGGCAGGCTTAAAAACATAACACGAAATTTTACCTCCTACACCACGTTTTCTTTCTGACTCACCTTATGAGCTTCTTCTGCTTCCACAGCCATAATTTTAAGTTTTTCCATATGCACAGTAGCTAGCTCAATTTTCAAATTATTTTGTGCAAGCTGAAGTTCCTCAGCATGCCTTAATTTCAACATTTCGATCTCCTGGGCCAAGTGTGCTTGATCCATTTTATCCTTTTCACGGAACTGTTCTGTGTGATGCAGCTGTAGCTTCTCAAGAGCCTGCCTGTGTTCATCTCTTATATTCTGAATTTCAGATAGGTAGGACGACTCCAAGGAATCCAGGTTTGATAAGTGTTTAGCCTCCAGCTCATCAATTTGTGCTTGATGCTTTGTCTGAAGTTCAGCAACAAAAGCTTCAAGCTGAATCTGCTGTTTACTTTCTAGCATAGATTTAAGTGTCTCAATTTCATCTTGGTGCTTTGTCTGAAACTCAGCCGTAAGAGACAAAATTTGCTGCTTATGCTTCTCTTGTAACTGCTGACTTTGGAGTTCTAGCTCATGAACATGTTTCTTCTTCAGCTCTTGGAGAAGAATCTCTTGCTCAGTTGTGAATTTCTGAGTCATAGCTTTGTGTTCATCCATAAATCTAAATTTCCCATAAAGTTAAGAGAATACTGTCAAAAAGGCACTTTTTGTTGAAATAAATCACAAAAAATAAGAAATGGACCTTACTTAGCCTCCAAAACTTCTGCTTTATGTTTTTAATTTAGAACTAATTCAAAGCAAACCACAAAGATGATTTTGTAGCCACATAATTAACGGTTTAGACAATGTTATTTGGTCATATCTAGTTATTACCAGCTAGACTGGTACCCCTATTAAATTTCTCCTAATACAGAGTAACATGCAAACCTTGTTCTCTGTCTCATTTAAAGCTCATTGATGGGGTAGCACAGAAGAGTAACACTGACAGAGCCCACACATACGAGATGAATTTCAAAACCAGTTTGAGCAAATATTGCCATATAAGAGCACCCAGGACATGTATAAACACCATCTACATTTCAAATGTGTTGTCTGCAAGTAAACAGACATGAGAAATATCTCTAAATGCATCCGGTTTAGATCAAGACTTAAAACCACTGTGGAAGCATATGAGGGATACTCAGGGGCTCCTCCAAACTGATCTCAGCTTTCTGAGGTGTACTTAAAAGGTCAGTGAAGAAGATTTAGTACCTGAAATGCTGCAATTTGCAGTTATCATCAACTATAGTATTTTTGGATACAGACACCAGTAATTAGAACGTGATTGGTTATTTAAAGGCTATGTTCCTGGTTTCAGCATTTTCTTACTGTAATTATTTCTCTCATCTTGTCCTGTAAGTGTGTGTTTGGGGAGGAAAGAAGGGATAAATTTTACGCAAAGGATGCAAATACAAACATGTATTTGTCTGAANGGGGCGGGCAGAACTGATCAGTTACAACCTTCATTTCGCTAAAGAATACCATATGCGGCCCATCAACCTCAGCATTCAGTGGTAACAAAGCTTAATTTACCAGGAAAGACTTGCTCCAACTCATTTCAATAGTTTGAACAACCTTGAAAATATTTGAGAATTTTTCTATTTATATATCCTGTATGCTTCCTCTCCTCCAAGACTAGCATACAATTTTCAGCTGTGGGCTGTATTCTTACCTGTAGTCTAGTTCTGCCTGTTACACTTCACTTGGTTTGCTAGAATAGATTTATTGCATTTACGTGAAGTAAAATTCTATAGTAAACTGTAACGGACAGCATTACTGTTCCTTGACAGAGTAAGCTTTACATATACAAATTAACATTTGCTGCCATCAAGTGACAAACCTACACCACTGCCCCTCGTTAAGTTTAAAATAAGAAAAAGCAACAATGATGACTGAAAGACTAATCATTCCCAATAAATGAAAGTGCTCAAATACTCAAAAGACTTACTTGTTTTGTGCTTCCATAAGTTTCAGTGCACATTCTTCCTGCAGACAAAGCGTGGCCTTTTCCATTTCTTTTTCCATGAGCACTCTAGCTGCCTGCAGGTCATTGTCGTATTGTTCCTGAGATTTCTGAGTAGCCTGTGCACTTGCAAGGCTGTCCTCTAGTTGTTGCAAGTTGTTTTGCTGCTCTTTTACCAACTTTTCTAATTCTACTATTTTGGCAGCTTGGTGATCTCGGAGCTGATTCATTTCAGCTTCACGAAGTTCAAACTCCTTTTGTAAATTCTGCTTCTCATATTCCATTCTATTTTGCAGTTCTGTACGCAACAATGATAATTTCTCTTCTGCTTGGATTCTCTGGGCCTTATTTACACATTTCCATTTCTTCTCCTTTTCTTTGTATATAGTCTCTATTTTCTGGAATTCTTCTCTGGCTTCCCTTAATTCATTCTTGTGATCCTCAGCAATTTTATATTTTACCTGTGAACACAGTTATTAAAATGCTTAAGTAACAGAACCCAACTGAAGTATCTGAAGTGAACATTCTCAGACAATTAAGGTCTTGGAGAGATTCAACTCTTGCAGACAAGTCACCCTTCCAAACAAAAGTAAGGCTGAAATATCAATTTATAGGTACTTGAGTTTAATTCACTTTTAAGAATTAATTGGGTTAGGGGAAAAGAAGAGAATGAAGAATTGCGGCAAAATCTACAATTAATAAGGTACTCTATGTTGTGCTCTTGGGGCCACCTTGATTCATTCCAGGAATTTAACTTATGAAGGTATTTATATTGGCCACGATCAAAAATTTCTTTCAAACCTTTCCTCTCCAAATATGTTCCAGTGATATTTATACGCAGCATTCAAGTCTGTTACAAGGATAGTTCTTGCATGTAGCACAAAAGCAACATAAAAAGCATGTAGCATAAAAACAGAAGCCAAAGCACCAAATG
Source organism: Chauna torquata (assembly GCA_013399475.1). Taxonomy (NCBI): domain Eukaryota; kingdom Metazoa; phylum Chordata; class Aves; order Anseriformes; family Anhimidae; genus Chauna; species Chauna torquata. The sequence continues at coordinate 206,946 of VXAL01006797.1, read as the reverse complement.
ACTGCTCAATGACAAAAGGGACCCTAAAAATACAGAGGTAAACAGGCAGGCACATAAATAGTAAACTAAGGAAACAACGTGCTCATTTCTTAAAAGGAATTAAAAAGCTAATAAGAGATCACACAAAAAGTGCTGTATCAATTATACTTTTTTCTTCAGTTTTCACTTGGAGGGTTTGTTTTGAACAAATATTTAAGCATTCATTTATGCTACAAGCTAAATGAAGAGACAGAAAAGAAAAAGCAAGAAAAAACATGCAAGCAGATTTTGATTAACACACAATCCATGAAAACACTTTTTGGGGCACCAGAAATCGAGAGGCAATAGAGGCAATTAATTCACTCTGCTTCTGAGAGGCAAAGACCAGAAGCCAAACAAAATGTCCATTTCCAGACAGTGGATCAGCACACAAGACAGGCCCTGTTTAAACAACACGTTCTATATACACTTAACTTTTGCCCAGGCAGCACTGCCACAAACAAGATACTGCAGATGGTTGGAGAAAAACGATAGTACTGAAAGCTTCACAACTGGAAGCTTCAGCTGAGTCCTCATGTTTAGTCTCCCCTGAAAGGAGGTTGTAGTGAGGAGTGTATCAGTCTCTTTTCTCAGGTGAGAAGTGATAGCATGCAAGGAAATGGTCTCAAGTTGTGCCAGGAAGGTTTAGACTCAGTATTAAGAAGAACTTCTTCACAGAGAGGGTGGTTAAGCATAGGATGGGCTGCCCGGGGAAGTGGTGGAATCCCCATCCCTGGAAGTATTTAAGAGATGTGTGGACAGGGTACTAAGGGCCATGGTTTAGTGATGGGACTCAGTAGGTCAGGATGAGGGTTGGACTTGATCTTGAAGGTCTTTTCCAATTTAAGTGACTTTGTGATTCTCAACTCAAAGGCTTTGATAGTAGAAGTACAAGAGCCATGCCAGACCAAAATAAAATAAGAAATCCGTTGTCCTATTCTTTCTTCTTCCCCAATAAACTGGTCTCAAAAATTATTTCTGGTTGTTTGCTTCAGAAGACATGGTTCCTATTGAAACCAGAAATTACTCAGAGGGGACCCACTGAACAGAAAGGCTTTCTCCTGTCTGCCACACTGCTTTGTGCTCAATTCTCCATTACTGCATGACACACCACAGTATGCAAGTGCACCACCTTACTTACAGCTATGGGGTGCTGCTCCACAGATTGTAGCAGGGAGATGTTCAGGATGATGAAACTTCTGTACTCACCTGTATCAGAAGCAGTGTACATGCTTGACACATGTTAATGAAAATGGTGGACTGGATCAACCTTTGAAACACTTGTCCTCCCACACTATCTGTGCTCTTAAGAAATGTTAATCTGTAAGGGAACTAAGTGTTTAACACTAAAGTGCTCTAAACTTCAGAAGTGCATTCCACTATTTAAGTGTATCCATGCGACTCCACTTAAATGTGAGGCTACTATCACTAACTAGGCACATTTAGAAGTAGGTGCCACATGCATTTCCTCTGGCCTTTCCAGCAGATCTGCACTTGCCCGACTCTATACAAACAGCACCATTAAATGGATTACCTGTTCCATTTCCTCTTTTAGATGCTTTTCATTCTGCACAGAAAAATCTTTTTGTTTAATAATTTCTTCCTTTAAACACTTTATTTCTTCTGAAAGCTCTGCAATATGCTGTTTCTCAGAATGAAGGAGAGAGAGCTTAATTTTGTGCTCTTCCTCCAGCACAGACACTTGCTCGGCCACCTCCATTTCAACTTGACGTGCTGCATCTTGAGCACTCTGTAGGCGCAATTTGGTGATTTCTGGGCGGGGGGGGAAAGAACAGTGAATTGACTTTCCAGAATTTATTTTCTTTTAACAGGTCTCATTAATGCATAGCAATAAAGCTGAATTTTGTCATTTGTGCAATTTATCAGTTGTCATATTAACTACAGGCCAACAAGAATCACTCATCAGAATGATTTTGTAATCTGCTTTGCTTTATCACCACCTTTGAAATTTATCAGTATCAACACATACAGAGGATCATAAAACCTGTGGCAGGACTTCCCTCCTATTACCACAGCCACAGGAGTCAGCTTTCTTTTTGGACAATATAATAGCAGATTTACAAGAGTTTTTATCTTCTCTTTGGCACATACTATTCACATAAAGAATTTCTCCAAAAGGTCAATGTGAGAAAACTCTAAACATTCTAATTTAGAAGTTTTAATACACTGTCTAGTAGTCAAAAAAAAAAAAAAAAAAACCACAACCACAAGAAATATAACTGCAAATTTAAAAAGTTGCGCTGATCCTTTTAACCAACATACGACAGAATATAGTTATAGTTGCACGTTACATAGCTAACATTGAAGTATGGATGATGAGTTAAAGTGTCTGTATCATACTGTGCTCCCAGAAAGAGGCTGCAGATACAAGGACTGTCGTGATTCCTTATCTGCACCTCAACAATATGTGCAATACAACTCAGCATATCTGACAAGCACAACTGGCAAATTACAAGATGGCATTTTCCAAGAAAAGCAGCAATTGTTAAGAAATTACATAAAACTGACCACATAAGAAGTCTCATTAAATTTAGCTGTAAGAGGAACTTCATCCTGAATTCTATAGCAAAAGTTACCTATCACAAATTCTGCTCCCCATACTTTCCTTTTTGCTCAAAAAATTCATTCCAATATGTATACCAACCAATATTTTTTTCCTCCCATGTTTTCCACTAAAGTTCAGTGAACAGAGTGCCATCAAATCCACAACAGCAACAGTGGCAAAAGAGGTGTGGAACAAAGAGCAAAAGTTGGTGTACTCTGTTGAACGGACTGAGAAATGGCCTACTTCATCCAAATACAACAGACATTTAACATGTCTGACAGACAGTATTTATTTGAAAGCTTTAGTGTTCATTCACGAATTGACATTGGCCTTCTAGGCATCACGAATGGAAACCTGATCAACTCCTTTTAGCAACTGCTCCTCAGTCGCAGTAGGTTTTACCACAGAATAACCAACTTCAGGTCACCACTTCTTTGAAAGAGCAACTCAACATGCCCATAGAAGTAAAAAAGCAAAGCACTTGATACCAGGGATTAACACGTGGTAAGTGTTCTCTATAAAGTAAAGCAATAAAAAAAATTGTCAATTTCATTGGATAACCTTTAACTATTTAAAGAAAAGTGTAAGTTACATAAGCAGCTTACCATTTTACTTCCCAGTCTGTCAGTTTATCTTACCTTTGATATGTTCTTCTGACAGTCTGGCACGGAGCTCCTCAAGTTCTAAACAATGCTTTCTTTTCATTTCCTCTGTTTCTGCTATATATTTGTCTGATAGATCCATCTTCATTTTCATTAGGTCCTCTTTATATTGGAGCGCAAGGGAAGACCTTAAGGAATCTAATTCATGTCTGTGCTGTTCTTCAAGTTGTACCTGCAAACAGGCAAGTTCTTCCTACATAAGAAATGGATTAGAAAGATATCTTCAGCTTTGAGGAAACCATACCGAGATTCTTTCAAGGGGAACACTAAATTAATTCCACTAAAATGTGTGTGCTCGACATGTATTTATCTGGCTTACAAAAACCCTGCTGATTTTGCTCTGTTCCTGCCACTCCATCTGCTACTACAGCGACAGAGCCCCTCAAGATCTATGTGATCTGGAATCACGCCACAAGGCGGAGCAGAGTTTCAGGAGCTGTTTGGAAGTATAAAAGAGATGAAGGTCCCACAAGCATCTGGGTGGAGAAACCATTGGCTCTCAAGACTAAGACCACCCCCTCCTCTACATGTAGAGAATTTAGAGGTCTATGAATGCAATTTCATACTCAGCTAGGAAACAAATTGCAGCAATATAAAAAAGAGAGCATGATATAAAATAAATGAGAACAGTATAACTCATTTTTTGTGTGCTTTACTAATGAAACTGAGCTTGTGCTGTCTTGTCTGCTTGTTGTTCCCTCACTAAAAATATTACCAATTTAAAAAATAAAAATCTAAAACCAAAAAAGGAAAATTCCCTTTTGGAACTGTTAGTCAGCTCCACACAAATTGAACAAAGAAGCAAATATCTTAAAATTACAACAACATACATGAAAATATGTGCATAAATAGAAGAGAGACCAAATTAGTGTCTCCACTTAGGAAATAGACAGCAATAAAAGGTACAATTACTACAGAATCTATAGAGAAAAGAAATGCTGTGAAATCTGTACTTGCGTGGAAGAGATTTGGTAAGAGCTCACTCCTTATTAGGCACAAGATAACCCAAACAGAGGACACAAAATTGTAGAATACCATGTTTCATCTATTCTGGCAGTTATTTAAAACCAATAATTTACAATATACCTGACAAAAATAATTAAGCCTCAATAAAATGTCTCAAATATAACTCTTTGCTAGGAGCAGGAATCAGACATCAACTTTCATATATCGTATATTGATTAGTAGAACTTCAATAGATCAAAAATCCTACCTTATGCTGCTCCAGCTGTTGATTTAGCTGATCAAGGTAAAGATCTCTTCTCTCTTTCTCAGCAGTCTCTCCAAAAACTATTACAGAAGAACTGAGAAGAGAAAAAGAGTTTTAAAGTATAAGATTGTACCACGTGTCACAAATTAGGTTAAATGAACTTGCCAACTTACAATATGATATGGAAAGTAGGCACAGAGCAATTGTAATAGCTACACAGGAAAGTATCCTCCATATTCGTGACTCCCATTGCTTGCTTTCTAAATTCAATTCACCAAATGCCCAGTCTCAACACATTTAGAGGCTAACATCACCTTTCATAAAAACAAATAGAAGCACTCCATCATAACACGACACGAAAAGAAAAAGAATAGATCACCTGATATCCCCTGCTTGATCCTGGCTCTCAGCTGCCTCTGACAGCGAATATTCTTTCAATTCTTGCAGTCTCTGATGCAGCAAAGTCAATTCTTCTCTGTAGTTTTCTTCAGCAACTCTTAATTTTTTTTCAAAGTAAAGTCTCAATTGTTCTAATTCAGCCTCATGCTCACTTTTTTTCTGCTGACACTGCTGTTCAAATTCTTGTTTTAAACACTCTATTTCTTCCACCTGGGATGCACGAGCCAGGAGCTGCTCTTTTAGTTCTGGAATGGAAGCAAAACCAACATAAGTACTCAATAGTGCACAACTCGAGACAAAGTCATTCTGTGAAGATCAGCCACTTTTTATTTGTTGAGATGGCAGTAAAATGCTATCCTACAACCTATGTATGAAAACAAACTTCTGAAAGACAAAACATTCCTTCCTCAGAAGACAGTAAAACCACATTCTCCGTTTACATTGCATTCAGAGAAACAGTCATCACAACGAGAATCAAAACTTCCAGCAGACTATTAGCCCCCCTTGTTTCCTTGTGCATCAGGTCTAGGCCATTGACATACAGAGTCCTGCAATGTTGCTTAATCTTCACCTCTGCTTGTAGCAGCCAAAAGCAAGAATTCAGTCAAGAACATTTAATTTGCTCCAGGGAAAATCATCCAACAAAGAAAAACAACTTTAGCACAACCTACGCAGAAAGACAAGCACAAGGAAAAAAATAGAACTAGTTCTGGACTAGTTTAGTGATGGTTTGGCTATCCATCATGAGCTCACACAGAGGCCAAATTCACCGAACCAGAAAANAAGGAGGAATAAAAGAATGTTTCCCAGAAGTCGTAACTGCCTAGACTACTTAAGGTTTGACTCTGCACAGGATCAACGGATCAACTGAAGATGGAACNTGTTTTAAACACTCTATTTCTTCCACCTGGGATGCACGAGCCAGGAGCTGCTCTTTTAGTTCTGGAATGGAAGCAAAACCAACATAAGTACTCAATAGTGCACAACTCGAGACAAAGTCATTCTGTGAAGATCAGCCACTTTTTATTTGTTGAGATGGCAGTAAAATGCTATCCTACAACCTATGTATGAAAACAAACTTCTGAAAGACAAAACATTCCTTCCTCAGAAGACAGTAAAACCACATTCTCCGTTTACATTGCATTCAGAGAAACCGTCATCACAACGAGAATCAAAACTTCCAGCAGACTATTAGCCCCCCTTGTTTCCTTGTGCATCAGGTCTAGGCCATTGACATACAGAGTCCTGCAATGTTGCTTAATCTTCACCTCTGCTTGTAGCAGCCAAAAGCAAGAATTCAGTCAAGAACATTTAATTTGCTCCAGGGAAAATCATCCAACAAAGAAAAACAACTTTAGCACAACCTACGCAGAAAGACAAGCACAAGGAAAAAAATAGAACTAGTTCTGGACTAGTTTAGTGATGGTTTGGCTATCCATCATGAGCTCACACAGAGGCCAAATTCACCGAACCAGAAAAGAGCCACCTAGCCAAAAAAAAGTAGAATGGAGTAGAAAACACAGCAGCTGCTTCAGTAAGCTACTCTTCTTTAAGGAAGTGAGAGTAACGGCCAGAGTTACAGCTTATTCAGGAACTCTGGGAGCTTTCTTCCCCATCTCCTATATTAAAGGAGCAGTAACGTATTGGGAAATGAAAAAGTAAA
>VXAL01006797.1:117685-200413 GCA_013399475.1 Chauna torquata | reverse complement strand
AAGGAGGAATAAAAGAATGTTTCCCAGAAGTCGTAACTGCCTAGACTACTTAAGGTTTGACTCTGCACAGGATCAACGGATCAACTGAAGATGGAACTGCATTTCAAGAAAAAAAAAAAAAACAAAAAAAAAAACACACAAACATCACACATTAGAGACAAGCAGCAGCCAGCAGCTTACATTGTTCTGCAAGACAAACTTCAGAAAGACTTATGGAAGTGACTGCAAACACTTCCCAAAGTTAACACAATTCAACGGTCATCTGAATGTTACAGTGTATTGTTGTATAGCCTGCCAGAAAATACATGCTCAGAGAAAAAATTACCACAACAAACATGCAAACAGAAAGAATAGGGAGCAGTAAGCACATGGCTCAAGTCTTTTTCTTAAGGCAGTAGTTGCCAGGTACAGGCGACCAGAAGAACCAAGTAACAAGCTGGGATTAGCGAGAACACTAATAGCATAGGCAAGGAAAGTCCGATCTCACACGGGTAGGTTTTGCTTAACCACCAAAGTCTGGCACGATATTAACCCAGCAAAGCATTTTGACAATTTTGAACTGGAACACCATTTTTAAATCAGCAGCTGGACAATTGGATTGCTGCTCTATGTTGTGGATCCACCGCAGTAAGTCCTCAAACCAGTTCAAACGCATTGCCAAATCATGACTTCAGTGGAGAAAAGCAGAGTAAAACAAAGCACCTTTAAGATCTCCTCACACAAAAGAGATATCCTCACCTGGAACATGGGCTTCCATCCTGGACTCACGATCTCAAGTAAGATGAAGGAGAAACAGAAAGGGTCCAAATAATGGTAATGTGAGTGATTAGACACATGAAAAGACATTTGAAGGGTTAATAAAGACTAGGGCTACAGAGAGGGAATATAAGAATTCAAGCAAATACTAAGTAGTGGCATCTATAATATAATTCTGTAACATAAAAACAGGGATCTAAAAAAGTCAAAGTAGAGTCTGACTAAATAAAAAAATTTATTGAGCTTATGACCAAAAAAACCCCAACCTCACAAAACCCAATTGTACTTCAAAAGCTACTTACAGTTACATTATTTTAAAAAATCTGAAATGGTATTTAAAACAAAAGGCAATGTAATATCCTTAAACTACGCCAGCATAAGTAAAGAATGCCATCTAATGTTATAGTCTCCATACAAAGGGAAAACACATAAAGAAGGTTAAAATCATGTTGCCTAGCTTTTTTAATTCTTCAAAATTTATTATTTCATTTATTATGTATTTGTTGCACACATACACCCGAGAGAGATTCATACTTCATTTCAACCAAAAAAAGCGTCAACGCTGATTGCTACACTGTAAAGTTGACTATTGTGTGCAACTTCAGTCAGAAATCTTAAGATATATAAACCTCACCACACTTGATTTCAATCCTCCAGACATTATTTTCTTTCAGGCTTTAAAACTTTTTCAAAAGTTTAATGCAGATACACATAAGACTAATTAAAAAAAAGCACCATTCCTGTTTAAGTGCTGCACACAATATTTTTATTTTTTCCTTTTAGGTTTATGAGGTTTTTTATTTTTTAAATCAAGATATACTTTTGGAAAAAGAAGCTTATTTTTAGCCTTACAGAAAAACAACATTATTATTCATTCTGATTTCAGAAGTGTTACCTGAAGATTTTTATTTTATTTTTAAAATACAGATATCTTTAACCTGGAGCTTTTCTATATTTAAGAATTAAGCATTTCAGAAGATAGTGAATCTCCAGTTTGACCATCAATGAAAAACCATTTTATTTAACTCACCTCAAAACTGAAGAGGAAAAAAAGCCATTTCTACCTCAAGACATAACCTAATCACAGTTTTGATTTCTGCTTTTTTTTTTTAAATAAAGTAGCCTGATCTCTTAATTATATCCACAAAAAGAAAAAACCCTTACAGTTACAACAAACCACTTGAAGTCATAAACTAAGCAGTGATCTTTACTGTCTAGCTACAATTAAGAGTTTTCTCAATTGAATTTATAACCCTTCCTGTACTGAATATAAACAGGAGCATGTTATTCCATTGACCAGCATTTTCTCCGTTTTAACTACATTTATTTCAAGTTGCAATGAAAATGTTTATTTTTCACTAAAGATTTTTATAGCAAGCAGGAGTAGAGCAGGAAGGGAAAGGAAAACCATAAGAGTGAGCATTTCGCCACAGCCATACCATGCTTTTTGACATTGCAGAACCAACTAGTTATCCAACACTGACTTGCCTCTCACTTCAGACACCCATCATGCACACAAATCACTAGGGTATAACCCACTCTATATATCTGTGACCTAGCTGTGTGTTTCTGGTACAGGATTAAAGTCCTTTCATGTCAATAATGCATACTTCCATATGAACAAGAGGCAACAAAATAAAATGCATCAATTTTGAACATACCACTTAACTCCTGCCGATTTGCTCGGGTACTGTCAAGTTGAGACCAAAGCTGCCTGACTTCTTCTTGTGACTGAGTCTTGAATTCTTCATGCATGACCTGAAGTTTTTCCAGCTATGGAAAAGGTATTTAAAAAAAATAATAATAATTTTTAAAATTAATTCTAATTGCTTATTTTACATGCAACAGAGACAGTTCTGTCAGAACAAGGTGGAAACATTAGTGACAATGAGTCTCTCACATCCTGACCCAGGTTACCAGAGATACTGAGCAGCTCTCAACTTTTAGACCCACTCCTCTAACAGAGGGAATTGTTCCTTATGCCGTATTTATCACCACTAGCAAGAATCAGGTATTAGCTAGATAGAAAAGAAACACAGGAACCAGAATATCAAGCATACTAATACAGAGGAAGGAATGGCACTGAACTGCAGAACAGTAGTTAAGTTCAAAAGATTTTGAATCACTACAGAAAGTCCCAGAGTATTTACCTACTTTATCAATGTGCTTTAGTTTTTCGTTAAAACCCCTAAATAAAAACAAGTTACCCAAATGAAAATATGAGTATACAGTCTAGTTTTTGTGACACACACACACACAGAGTAATCAATCATTTAAAGTAAAGAAATCCTATTTACCTCCTTCTGAAGATTCTGTTCTTTTTCTTGGCTTTTCATCTTTATATCTTCTACGAGTTGGTTATGTTCAGTCTGCAGCTGTTCATATAATTTAGTGATGGCTAACTGGTGTTGTTTCTCCAAATCTACACATTTTACTAAAATTAAAAATAAGTTCTGTTACACCACCATCCTGGTTGTTGAATAACCTGCACAACTGTTGTGTGACTAAAATAAAAACGCATGTGTCCAGACCACAATGCTGGCTGACAACTTTTCCTACAGAATTCACAGCAGTAAGAGCCTTCTCAGTAGAGGTGTCAGCACTTTCAGATCATCACAAAAATCTTGAAAAGTATAGGATTTCAAACTCTAACGTTTCCATGCAGTGCTACCTAGTTCTCTATTATCCCACAAAGTTAACCAAGAGGTAACTAACAGTAGTGCCAGAGAGATGAGCACCTGCTACCTGCATATACAAACAAGCATCCTGACCTAGAAGCACATTTACTTGGAAGAGGGAATCAAACATTTCTTCATGGCATACAAACACAGAACTTCTCGTAAAACCACACTCAGCAGAAAGAAGTAGAAGAGAGGACCAGGAAGGACTAGGAAGGCTTGTGCCAAGTATGTTCTGCCCAGCACTGAGCACTCTCTGAACCCAGTAAACTTGCTATTACCTCGTTCAGTCAACAAACTTTGATCTGCCCAGAAAAAATCTGCAGTAAATTGATCGCATTTCAGCCACAGTGTGCTGCAAGAGATGCATGCGATCGTCACAGAACAAACTTTACAGATACAGGTTCATCTACTAGCCAGTTCACGCTGACTTTACTCAGCCAGTGCAGGTTGGGAAGAACAAGCCAATTCTGCAAACACGTCCTCACAGCAGCCAAAGGCCATCCAAACACAGTGAAAGCATCTTGCCCATGGCATGCAGGAAAGGTTACCTTTCACTTCTCAAACCTGGTCTTGCTGCCTGTCAGCTAGCATCAGAATTCCAGTACCCTTAAGACTGTATTTCCATTTATTTGAGGAGAATACTATTTCCTACGTCTCTCACAAGCATAGCACCTTTTAGGCTAGGCAACCTGACTAGCTACCTCTCATCACTTCATGGTACACCATATCTTGTGGCTCCTTTTCATGCCAGCACTGCCAAGCAAGTCTGACACTATGACAGTCAACAGCTATTCTGACAAATATGTCAGATTTTCAAGCCCCATCAGCAAAGGATGTACTAATCTAGCTACTCAACCTGATCTTCATTTTTCAAGTTAATGAAAACTCCAATTACAGTAGTCTTAGAAGTGTCACTTCCAGAACAGTATTTCAAAGAGATACTATTCCATGAAGCTTTAACTATTGAGAATCCAAACATGAATGCTTTAGTTAGAAGAAGCTTCTATTGATATTAATAGAAATCTTGATTAATTCAGTGACTGTCAAAACTGGCTTTCATCTGGAAGCAAAACAGCACCTCTCTTTAATACTTTCAAAGGAAAACAGTTTGTCTCATATTCCGTGCAAGTCAAAATGCAACTGTTAGGTGGGCTTTAAACAACATCTTTTATTAAGGCCCTGTTTTCAAGACTGTCTCTTGCCATCAACCCAATTTTTAAGTAGGAGTACATGGATGTGTTTTGTATTTCGTTTTTACATAGGTTCTAAAATGCTTAGCTTTCCTATTGTTCAATAGGAAAACCACTTCCCAGACCATGGTACTTACTTTCAGACTGTTCCTTCTCAAGAGAAAGAAGCCCCAGCTCTGCTTTGACTTTTTCTAATTTCATTTCCAGAGTTTTCTGCAGTTCTGTCATTTCAGTCTGATGTTTTTCAGACAGCTCCTCACACATGTTTTTTAAACGCATCTCAGATTCCAATTCCCAGTCTCTTTTGATAGTCTAAGAGAGCAAGATATGTGCATTGTTAAAGCAAACACATTTAGTAAATATGAAGTTTTGGGGGATTTTTTTTTTTTGGTTGGTTGGTTGGTGTCCTCCCCCCCACCCCCCATATTCCATTCATTTGTCCTCTACAATATATATGTAGTAGAGGCAGGGCTCCTTCCAGCTCTAGTTTACTGAAAGGAGTTCTGCTTTTTTTTCCTTCTACGAGGAACAGAATTTGTACCTCTAAAATCTGGATATGTTTTTCTTCCATTTCCAATTCTATCTTCTTTTTCTGATCAACTGTGAAATAAAATACTATTTATTAACAAATGCACATAATATATCACGCTTAAATGACAAGCAGAAATATGGATGAAATTAACATTTTCAACATCAAACTCAGGCTTGGACAGGTAAACATGCAGCAGCATAAGGTGCTGGGTTCTATCTAAATGCTGTTAAGTTGTATCTCGGTAATTCACTTTCATTTTAGAAAATTATAGGCATCTAGCAGTTATAACTGCTAAGACAAATCTGGAGGTTAAGGTCAGCTTTTTTAGCAAAGCAAAGTCTACAGAAAGCACGACACAAAAAAAGAGGGTATGAACCACCTCCTTTATTCCTAAACATATTTACTCAAATGCCTATCATGTCATTTTAGATGCCAGCATTTCACTGCACAACACTTAAGTGTTAGAATCATCTCTATGTCCAGAGATACAACAAAAGAACAGCAGAAGGCAGCAAGTAGGAACCTCTTTCCAAATGTCTTCTAACAATGCTTGGGAAACAGAATGGAAGACAGATGCTATTACCTACTCCATTATCATTGACACCTTCCCAACTTCTGGCTCAGCACCCGTCTTGGTCAGTAAGAACCCTGAAAAGTCCTATCAGTCCCCTTCTCACAGCTTCAAAGTACTGTTGCCTTAGCTTAAAACATTACTTCAAGTTTCTGAGCAGGAAATGAGATCCCAGAGAATGAGATGGTACCAGCTATCCATCTAGCAGTCAAATAAAGGAAGAAATTTCATCTACATTACAAGATAAGCGTCCCAGCACTCAAATGACTTGGGGTCATGCCCAATCACCACCACGCTGAAAATTTCCTCTGTTCTTCCGGGTAACTATCTGCAACTCTCACATCTCTCCTGCCTCATCTGATTTTGGATCCTCCTCAGCCTCCTGCATTCAAGCACTTCTAAGTGGTTACGTTCATATCAAGTTACAGTGCTAAAATGCAGATTAAACAGCACTGATCCTGAGAACTATGTCCAGACCTAATCCTACTCCCAGATCCCACCATGCCATCAGTTCACTGGATTACTGGTAGCAACACTTATCTATTCTTGGGTCAAAAAGACACAGCCCCAAAACATTCTCCTCCTCTCAGGGAAGGACAACTAAAGGAACTTTTCCTAAAAAGTTCTTCAGTTAATTGCTGCAGGCCTCACCTTTTTCCAGAAATTCTTCAAGCCCTGCCATACAGTTCAGAAATGGTCCTCTGATCTGGGAAGGGGTAAATAGCCCCCAAAATGCCCAGAGCACCATCAGCAGGCCTTCAGTACTAATAGCTGCAGCTTTTCTCTTGGTGATGTCAAAACACAATCTGATGTCAAACATATCAGAAAGAACATCTGGCTGCAAGTTCTCACTGAGTCTTTCAGTTCCTTTCCAACTCCTTTCTCCTACTGTGGTGCTTTTGCCCAGCTAAACAGCAGAACTCCACCACAACCGTTCGCTCACTCCCTCTCCTCAAAGGAACAGGGGGAGAAAATACGATGGATAAGGGCTCAAGGGTTGAGGTAAGGATAATTTAATTAAAGGGAAAAGAAATAATACAAGCAAAGGCCGCGCGGAAGCAAAGAGATAAAGAATTCTCTACTTCCCGTCAACGAGCGGTGTTCAGCCACATCCTGGGAAGCAGGGCCTCAATATGCATAGCGGTTGTTCGGGAGGACAGACGTCTTCATAACAAGAGCCCCCCCTTCTCCTTCCCCTTTCCCAGCTTTTATTGCTGAGCGTGACATCATATGGTATGGAATATCCCTTTGGTCGGTTCAGGTCAGCTGCCCTGGTGATGTCCCCTCCCAGCTGCTGCTCACCCCCAGCCCACTGGGTTTGGAGGGTCTGGGTGCTGTGCCAGCGCTGCTCAGCAATAGACAACACTGGTGTGGTATCAGTGCTGCTCTAGCTACAAGTGCAGAGCACAGCGCTGTATGGGCTGCTGTGGGGAAGTTAACTTCATCCCGGCCAGACCCAGTACACCTACTTTTGAAACCACTGAGTGGGCAAGCCAGAAAGCATCTACATATCTTGCCAGAAGCACAACAGTAGTCAGTGCTGAGTTAGGGCAATAAAAACTCCTAAGAAACATATGGGGTAAGAGCTATACCCTTTGCAGCGATTTAATTCTTTGGAACAACTCTGTCTAACGCTTCCCGAAAGCAACTACTTCAATATATTGCTGTTTTAGAGAGGTAGCAGCAAAACACCCATGTAGTTGAAGAAGAATTAAAGTTGGTCTGGACAACTTCATTTTTCCTTATAAGATGCGATCCTGCACATGCAAGTCTGGCCACAGCCCCTATTCAAGGCAAAGCCAGCCTTCACTCCAAAAGGCCAACTCTCCACTATAGGAGCCTGTGGAGGAAGAACAGTACTGATTGGATTTCAATTTTAATACCTAATTCTTGCTGATACTTTGACTTAAGATCTTCTTTTTCTTTCAAACACTGTTCTTTAATCTTCTCCCACTCCAGCTGGTGGCGGCTTTGCAGAATTGCTACCTCCTGAGCACGCTTATCATTGAGCATCTCCCGTAACTCCACAAGCGCAGTTTCCTTTTCTTTTCTCAAGTTAGACTGAGTAAGCTCAAGCTGAGAGGTATGCATATTATTTAAGCTTAGGCGTAAAGCTTCCAATTCAAGGCTGTGCAGTGTCTGTAATGGAGAAGAAAAAGAGTTTTTCCCTCCTCTTTAATGAAAGGTCTTCATTTTTTTTCATGACTATTTCAGTTTGAATTGCTTTCAACTGTTCACACGTCTAGTTTTGCTTTTCTGTACTTAGGGAGTTTGTTCATGGCAGGGATAGAACACTGAAAATAAGTTGACTTCTGTTACAATGAGATTTACAAATTATTTTCAGTGCAAAGTAGAAAGTTTTCCTTATGTGCCTCTTCATCTCCAATCAATCTCCAACTTGCACCTGTCTACTTCTTCGCAACTTCTTTGGAGCAGAACACAAGCACACCACATCCCTTCATTGTCCATTACAAAATTCCTCCTATTTGCTATTGCTTATAATATGGAACAAAGCAGAAGTTCTGAGGTGGTATTGGAAAAGCGGAAATTAAATTCACCAGAAGTATTGTATAACCATCAGCTAGAAATGGCAGCCAAAATAGACTGATTGAACTTTTCAGTTCCTGAATAAACTAAATAGTACACCAGCATCTCGTAATTAGACCTAAGACTAGACATATTCTTTCCATTTCTACTTTACATTTAGTGGAAGTGTTCACAAACCCAGTAAATACTTAGAAGGAAGTCATGTTTACATACTTCAGTTAAGCACAATAGCAATACTAATTACACTAGTGGGATAAATTTATAAAATTAAAAAAAATTATTTGTTAAACTTATCAAGACATGAAAAATCAGCTGTGGGGTTTTTTTGTTTTGTTTTTTAAAGCCATCAATTGAAGCATCCATTTTCCTTTAAAATTAATGTCAAAATACAATCACAGCGAGGATGATCCTGGAGAACTCCTGCAGAAGACATCTACTATCACCTACCAAGGAAACATTCCTAATTCAATTGCAGCATTACATAAAATAGCACACATAGCATGTACAAAAATCAAGGAGCCTTCTCTTTACAACTAATACTGTAATTACTGCGTTTATATTACCTGTAATTGGAGCTGGGCTTGCTCAATCTCTGCTTTGTGTGTGGCTGCCATTTGCTGCTGAAGTTCATCCAACAGGTGTTGCTGTTCCTTATTTAGCTCAGCACGGAGCTCCTCTATTTCCTCTTCATGTTTAGTAATCAGTTCAGAGATTTCACGGTCATGTTCTCGTTCATGTACCTGCACAGAACACTCAGATAAAGGGCTTTCTTCAAAACAGTGTTTGTTAGCCCCACCAAAAACTTACCGAATCAAAATTCTCCCTTCCCCCTAATCCCAAATCAAAGACAACATAGAAAAACAATTAACAGATCTTCCTACCTCGAAAACATTTATATTGCTTAAGTGACAAACAATGCAAGATTAGTTTATTTTTCTGAAATAAACCTGATTACACCATTTACCTTTTTTATTAAAGCGAGCTGTTCCTTTCTTTCTTCCTCCAACTTCTGCTGCTTTTCAACTTTATCTTTTATTTCAGCATTTAATTCTTCTATCTGAAAACAGGGATACAAACATTTGCAGTGACTACTTTAAGTATTCTGAAATCCAAGAACAGCCAGTATTGGTATTGCCTACCTCCTTCTTGTGCAAACTCACTTTAGTTAATTCCACAAGGTGCTGAAACTCCATTTTATCAATTTCCTCTTTGTAATGTTTCACCATCTCAGATTGTGCCTCCTGCACAGCTTGTGCAGACTGAAAGGACTCCTGCAAGCGATTTTCAAGCTCCAATTGAACCTTCTTCAAATGAGCTATTTCTTCAGTTAGCTGGCTTTCTTTTTCACTGTGTTCAGTACTTTTTGCCTTTATTTCAGCATTAAGTTTATTAATTTCTACATTATTGAAGTTCAACTTGTCCTCATATCCCAGTCTTTCACACTCCTGTACTTCTTTGAGATTTTGCACTTCAGTATTAAGTTCACGTATGCTTTTCTCAAGATCTGATATGATGCTAGCATTTGCTGCTAATGCTTTCTCTGCTTTTATTAGATCCTCCTCCATAGCTGATAATTTCTCTCCTAACACCATTTTTTCTTTCAATAAGAGTGCTAAATTTTGTTCTTTGTTATTGATTTCAGCTTTGAGCAACTCCTGTTCTTTTAGCAATGTCTCTTCAAATACAGTTTTCTGACCAAGGAGCTCTGTTATTGTCTGGTTTTTAGCCTTTTGAGCATCAAGCTGGGTCTGCATTTGATCCCTTTGACTTTGCAAAGCAGCCAACTGACGCCCAAAAACAGACTGTACTTCACTTGTTACAGAATCAGAAGCTGTTTTCTGCTCTTGAACTTCTTTCACTAATTGCTCCTGAGTTCGCAGTTGTGCCATCAACATTTCTCTCTCCTCCTGGAGGTCCTTCACCATTTCTTTACAGGCAGAGGATTTTTGTCTTTCCTCCTGGAGGTCTTTTACCATTTGTTGCCAGGTAGAGGACTTTGATGTTTGTGTTAAAGGCTCTACAGCATGGTAAGGATGGCCTCCATCCCCACCCCCCTTTTCGTGGAGCTGCTCGGTTAGCTTCACACCTCTCTCTACTAAACAAGCTCTCTCATCATCCTTTACAACATCATAGTCACTTATTTTGTTTTGCTGTGCGGAGCCATCTGACAAAAATGAAATGAAGGCCTCTGCTTCCACTTCAGTCTCTTCAGCCAAACTGCTACAACATGTTTTTTCATCAAGGCCAAAGTTTATTAGAGGAAGTTTAAAATCTGTCCTGGCTTCTAAATGCACGCTACTGTCTAATCCGTACCTACTGCATCTATCTTCTTCAACGGCATAACTTTCAGAACTGCCTGACACATATGACTGCTCTGGTCTCTCAGTGGAGACAAGATATTTAGCCAATATGCCTTCGTCAACAGTGAAAAACCCTAGTTCTGACAACTGTTCTTCAGACAGGTAATCTCCTTCATTATTCTCTTCAATCTTTGAACTCGTAACTTCTGATTCACTCCTTGATGAGTCTACTCCCAATTCACACTGGAACTCTAGTTCTTCAGGGTCTAGCTCTTCCTCACCTTTAAATTGGCATGGTTTATTCAACATCTCCTCAACTATCAGAGTTGCAGAGAGTGAAGCATCTGGTAAAATTTGTTTTTCCTTCAACGTCATTAGCTTTTTATTGGAGACAATCTCTTTATCGTACTTTTGCCTTGCATCTGTACTTTTTTCAGCCTCTAAAAGTTGCTTTTTATTTAATTCCTGGATGAGAGAATTCAGTTTCTGAATCTCTTTATTCAAGTGCTGTTTTTCTTGTTTATATTGCTGGGCTTCCTTGACCTGCTCTTCTGCCTCAGAAAGTTGAGACTTAAGGTCATCAATTAAAACTTTGTATTGAACCTCAATTTCAGTCTTTTCTCTCTGGAAGTCTTCCTGCTGGTTTTCAAGTTTCTTTCTCAAATTTTCTTTATGAATTTCAGACTCATTAAGACTATTATTTAAGTCAATTATTATGTCATTCAAATTCTGAATGTGTTCTTCAGAATTCAGAGCAGAGAGTTCTTTTTTTAGATGTTCAAGTTCATTTTTATATTTCAAAATCATTTCTTCATATATCTGCTTGGCTTCTGCAATCTCTTTTCTGTGGCATTTCTCCAGCTCAGCCCTCAAGCTATCTAACTGTCTGCAGATATCCTTTTCATGATTCATTTTCAGTGCTTCAATACCTTGCTGTTCTTTCGTTTTAGATAAGATTAAATTTTTTAATTCTGTTATTTCTGAGTCCCGGAGAGAAAGAGTATGTTGTAGCATAGACAAGTTAAATCTTTCTGATGTCAGTAGATCCTGAAGACTTTTAATATGTCGTTCTTTTTCTCCTATGGTTTCGTATAGCTGCTGCATTGTGTCTTTCATACCCTCTTCCATTAGGACAAGCAGATTTTCCTTATCTTTGGTATTCTTAAAAAAAAAAATTACATATGAAACTTGTCATTGAAACATGACATTTTTAATTTCCTTAAGTCTCATGTTTTTCGTGTCTCTTCACAAGTAACATTTACTCTTAAGTGCAGAGAGTATCATTGGCCTAGGCAACATGATTTTTTTAAGCACATCCTTGAGAGTGGAAAATACTACTGAAACACTCCTCAGATGTCAGAACAATATCAAGTTTTCCAAGGAATAACAAATGGTATGCCACTGACTCCAGAGAGAAAGAAAAGAAAGGCTGTCTGAAACTCCGAGTATTTTGAATAAAAATAAATAAAATAATAGGTGCTGCAGGCACCTGTCCATCTCACATCCATTTCCACACAGAGAAAAAAACCTCCCACAGGAAGGAGTAGGCCAAAGAACAGCCATGTCAAATTTTGACTCATCTGACTTTCACTTAAAAATTTAAGGCTTCTACCTATGGCATGGTTGGTTGTGTGCTTCAAGGAAATCAGACCTAAGATGTTCCTTTGATATACATTAGTAGTCATAATCCCTACCAATTTGGTTCTAAAGACAGACTTTTTTCACGACCATACTACTTCAGCAGGTCAGCATTATCACCAAATTTGAAACACATATTACAAGATGGCAGAATTTTTCAACTTTAATTGTTTCTTTATTGGTAGTGTTTTTTTCCTGAAATGATTACATGAAAATACTCCCACAATGCTTCCACTTTGTTTTGTATCTGAAACTAACGTGGTTACAGACACAGTTAGCTTCTACTCTCGTATAAGCGTTGTAAGTAAGCATTCCAAATATAACAGTCAAATTATTACATGCTTATACAGCAGCCTTCATACCCCTGGAAGCCTCTGCCAGTTACCTTCCCATATGTCAGTTCAAACACTGCAATGGACCTATTTCTGACTGCAATTTCTTAATCACAGAATGGACAGGGTTGGAAGGGACCTCTGAAGATCATCTAGTCCAACCCCCCTGCCAAGCAGCATCACCTAGAGCACGTTGCGCAGGATGGCATCCAGGCGGGCTTTGAGTATCTCCAGAGAAGGAGACTCCACAACCTCTCTGGGCAACCTGTTCCATTGCTCTGTCACCCTCACAGTAAAGAAGTGCCCCCTCATGTTCAGCCAGAACCTCCTGTGTTTCAGTTTGTGCCCATTGCCTCTCATCCTGTCGCTGGGCACAAATGAAAAGAGACCAGCTCCATCCTCTCGACACCCTCCGCTCAGATGCTTATATACATTAATGAGGTCTCCCCTCAGTCTTCTCTTTTCCAGGATAACAGGCCCAGCTCTTTCAGCCTGTCCTCGTACAACAGGTGCTCCAGTCCCCTAATCATCTTAGTAGCCCTCCTCTGAACTCGCTCCAGTAGTTCGATGTCCCTCTTGTACTGGGGAGCCCAGAACTGGACACAATACTCCAGGTGTGGCCTCACCAAGGCTGAATAGAGGGGTATATATATACATAATACAACTGTTTAATAACAGAGTTAAAGACCAACCCTTCTGCAACAGAAGCTGATGGAGTAATTTAAATAAATAAGCAAATCTTAAAGAGCCAGAACTGAATCCTCATTTCTTAGAAAAAAAAACAAATAGTGAACAGCTACTTTGCCTTAGCTGCATATCATTACCTTCAGAAGAACAGATTTTTAATTACATGCTAAAGAATAGTTTCAGTCCTGAAGCACTCAGGCTAGCTCATGCACAAATTAAATGTTCAGTGCAGGTTCTTCCTCCAAAAAGAACCATCCTGGCTTACACAATTGAAACAAAAAAACTGACCACCCAGAACTCTTAATTAGAAAGGCACTTCAAGCAATTCTACCTTTTGAGAAGACTCAAGCTGTATTTCTAGGTCATGTGCTCTCTGACGCAGCATCTCCAAATGTGCATTTTGTTCTTTGAGACGGTTCTGAAACAAGGACATCTGCTGCTGGGCTTCTAATATCTCTTTCTTCCCAGGGCTTTTACTCTTCAGCATCTCATTAACCTGAACACATAAGTGCACTCACAGTCGGAAAAAAGTTTATATCAGAATAACTCCTACGCTAATGTCATCATATGCATAAAATATACTGTATTCATTTAATACAGATTTACTCTTTCATTCTAAGTGAATAACAAACTTCCCAAAAAGTCAGACAACAGTTGTTTGAAACACTACTTATTACCGCAAAAATATAATGTTAAATAATTCATCTCTATGAAGCTCCCAAAATGAGAGAGGACTTCCAATGGACTGGACATTCTGGTAAGAAGACAACAAACAAAACCAATCTTTCCTTCAAAAGATTTACAGCTCAATACTACAGGGCTTTTTGCTCCCTACCTCCCCCAAAATGAAAATAAAACATTTACCACCACTCCACCTTTTTTTTTCCTAGTCTAATAAAATACATTCTGTTTTACCCTGGTAATTTTAAAAACCTTTTTCTAAAAACTTTGCTAAAACCAAGAAAACATCAATATAGTCAAGACAGTACTAATATTTTCACCTGCTACTAAAGTTGACATGCTTCCACTAACAACTTGCACCATATTAGTAGCCCCTACTTAGAGTATGCCTGAAGTGCTATTTAGAGGCATTATCATTGTCTTTCAATGGCTTATTGAGGAAACCCCAACAGTCATCTGTAATTTGCACTATTATCAAATATTTTGTTAATAACATTCAGAATTGTACATAGAAAGAAGTATTTTTTGTTCTTTTTCAAAGTTAGAATTTCATTGAGTATTTCCAGGGCATGAACAACTTCAAGATAATCCTTTGACTTCAGTGAAGTTTTTTTGGTTTGGTTTGTTTTTTTGTTTTTTTTTTGTTGTTGTTGTTGTTGTTTTTAAAAAAACACCCTTCCTACCTGGACTTCTCGCTCCTAATGCAATTCTTATCCTGCAAACCTGAAATGGTAACTAAATGTAAATACTACTCTTTATCATATACTACAAGGCTCCTGAGAGAACAAGCATTCAGGTGTTAAGAGAGAATAGCTGCTGAACATCACACAAAAAAAAAAGTATATGAAAGGACACAGCATATCTTAGCATCCAGGGTCTCAGTTCCGTGACCAACTTGTTGCACTGAAGCAGGTACCTATCTCCCAAAGGAGCTGCATCAACCATCTTCAGGTTATTTTAGATCTCCCGCTTTGAATCAAGTCACATTACCTCAACATAAGTTTTTGTATTACAGCTGAGCTGTTACAATTGTCCACGTGTACATTCAGAGCTTTCTTTGGCAAAGGCAAGGTAAACCAGTCATATTGTTAGAGCGATTGTTGTGTATAGATCCCAAACCAACAGTATTGTGGAAAATTCCCTAACAAGGGCTAAACTGATGGACAAAAGTATAATGATCTCTCGGATATTTCACAGGAAGTAAGTGGAAAATATAAAGATGTCTCCAGGACTTCTCCCTAGCAACTGAAGAAAACTCTGCCTTGCCCTGAAATCATTTTCACTGCTGCACTGCAAACTGAACTATGAAGAGCTATGTGATAAGCTTGAAATGTTTTTTATGTTTATATTCCAAATCTGTTTTGCGTTTTTTTCCTCTTTGTAAGGAAGCTAAAATTAGAGAAGGAGCACACCTGATGTAACTGAAGTTGTAAATCATGGATGTGATCAGCTACATGTGAAGCCTCTTCCTGTAGCTCATCCTGATCCTTCTTCGCCTGTTGAAGGCAACTTGTTAGTTTCCTTATGACTTCGTTTTGCTCTTGAACAGTCATTTCCTATACGAATCACAAGAAACTCACTTTTCAAATGAAAGTATTCTTAGCAAATTAGGAACCCAGTAAGTTTTCTTAAAGCAAAGCTGTTAGAATCTATTGTTACATGGAAATTTTAATAAGGTCACGCCATAGGACCAGAGGTCTTAGTGTTAAAATGTGGTAACAGGAATGACGAAAGAAATCTTCCACTGACCTCAGAGATAAAGAAGCTAATTAAAACTGTTTTGTTTTTTTTTGAGCAAATGATAGGATACCAGTAATGAAAAAAACTATTTTTATTTGGAAATTTTGTAGCTGTTATTGATGTAAAAGCAATTAAGTTATCCACAGACTGTTAGAAATTTATTTATTTACTACCCCCTAAATTCTTTCCTATATGTCAGCTCTTCTCTTCAGCCATGTGAGAGAAAGCTAATGAAATGGGATACACTAATAATATTTTAGGCATCAATCTTTTCAAGGTATTTCTCACCAACAGGAAACATCTTTGTTTCCTGGTCGTAAAAGGAAAAAAAGGACATGTAAAGGAGAAAGCAACTATTCTTTGGATGCACTTGATAATTTACCTTTACCTAGAAATGCTACAGAGAGGGAATTTAAAAATTTTTTTTTTTTTTTAATTTTTGGAGAAGAAAAGGTGTATGTCAGGTTAATAAAGTTTACCTTATCCTACTTAATCATTTGCACATACCAAAAAATACCCCTAAAAAAAGCACAAAAAAACAAGTGTAAGTGATCTCGGTCATCTCAGCAGGAAAGTGGGAATGAAAGGAGGTTTGCCACCCATGTGAACATTTTAAAAGGAAACCAGCTGCATCCAATAAGTGGTTTTCAGGTATTTCCAGAGAAACATTGACATTTCAGTAAGTTCTTCTTTTTCAATAGTTTGAATACTTTTTTTTTCCAATCATTTATCAGCATGGCCTTGATATGCCCCAACTGCATGATTAACGCTACTCTCCTTACTGGTTCTTACAAGTTTTTTCTGTAAAGGTCCACTCCTCAATACAGCAAGACAAAAATTAATAAAAAAGAAGAGTAAAAATCCAAACATTTCTGAGCAGAATAATTTATCTAAGCACTTCAACAAAATCTCTCAAAATAAAACTACTTCAGATCTAATTTTATCCATATTTGATACAAGCAATATGAAGGCCTGGACACTGATCGGTGAAGGGATTGGTGAAGTATTGCTTTTGGCAGCACATGCTAGCAAGGTGAAATACTTTTCAATAAAAAACAATAGTTTGAGTTTTGTCTCACACATATTTTTTAAATTTAAGTCATATTAACCCCCTTATCCAATTCTATGAAACATACCTGAAGCTGCATAGAGTCTCTATGCTGGCTAAGTTGTTCCTGTAGTTCATCCATTTGCGCAGTGAGTCTTTCAACTGCTTCCTGTTTCTCCAGAAGTCTGTTCTCTAACTTCGCTATTCTTGTTTGACACATCTTAGCATCAAGCTCATTGCATTCTGAAGCAGAATTTACTGTAACTTTCTTCATAAAAGAAAGAAAAATGTTTTTGTTCACCAAAACAATACATCATTTCTATTTTATGACGATTCTGAATACAAATTCAGATGCAAGTTTAAATTCTGGGCAAATTCTATTTAAACTTTGTATTTAACAAACATTATTTATAAGTTTTTTAAAATTTATTTTAAAGAATTTATTTTTAAAATTTCAAATAATTTTTTTCATAGGTAATATATTTTCACATAATACTTTAAGGGGCAGAAGAGTTGTGATCCTAGAGCACCAAATTGTGGCAAAGTGCAATGCTGACATATTTTGGGATACGAAATACATTCCAATTTACCAGTTGTAGGCATAGGGGGAATACTACCAAAATTAAGCTCAGTTTTTACATCTTTCTGTGCTGACTGTTCTCTAGTCCATCCATGGTGAGGGGGAATCAAGTTCTTGACTTAAAATTAAACTCAACTGCAATCAGGAACTGCAAATAAATATTCAACATGCACAGAGTTTCTGTGGTATTTAACAGCAACACAAAAAGCGAGTGCAAAGAAGAAATTGCTCCAATTAACCTTGTGGCTTCTTAGGAGCACTATCATTACAGTGTTATTGGAGGAGACAGTATCTTTTATTTGAAATATTTTTTTGTTTTTAACGTATGAAACAGAGAATATGCCTAGTATTCAATTAAAAACACCACTCAAATTTCTCCCAAGTTCTACGATTTCAGTACAAACACTTCTCTTACCAACCAATTTCGCAACTAGTATACATACGTGCATATTAGTACCAGTTTTAGACTGTAAAACAGTGAAATCACACCACTTACGTTTGATAACAATGCTCAATATCTATCTCTCTCTATATATATAGCTTTTCAGTAACCAGTTATTCTCCTCCTTCACATACATATCAGCACCTTTTACTAAATATACGTTCTTTCACACTTACTTCAGCAGCATGATCATTCACTGCATCCTGAATGGACAAATCAGCACTCCCCTGGTAAGCAAACAAAACAAACACCAAATGGTGGCCATTTTAAAGGTACGTAAGGAAAAATAGAATTATTTTGGAAACACCCTAAGCACATGAGCCAAAGGTCAACACTGTAAGACAATATACGAGCGACACAGAGGGAGACTGTCCTTAATGTTAAACTCAGCTTGTCATCCATGGTCAAATCAAGGAAATAAATGCAGAAATTTTAGAACTATTATGAATGCTTTATCAAAAATTTAGGGCTAAGTCTCACCATTGAAATTCAATGTTTTTATCTTCTACTTTCATGGCCTGTAAATACAGTTGAGCACTCTTCAATCTACCACTAAACATCAGTAAATTAATCGACAGAATGAGATAACAAACACGAAAACCATTCAGACAATTACAAAACCAATACTATTTTCTGATGCTTAAGGCAGCATGATATCTTCAAAGATAATAAACTCTCCAACCAAACCCACCATAAGACAAGAAAAGACTTTAGCACTATTTGGAAAGGGCAGCCTATAGCCCTCCCTCTATTTTGAATCTGTACTAAGTAGTCTCCACTGACCACTGTCTACATAACCTAGAAAGCAATTCCATTTGCTTTATAAACAGGATATTTTGACAGAAGCTGTTTAGAAGCAATAAGAGTTTTGTTTTAAATGTAAGTTCACATGAATTTAACAAGAGCACTGATGATGACACTATGGTTAAGTGACAAAAATACCGTATGTTTTTTTCCTAATGCTGACAGCTTAGCATGCAGCTTCACAAACGTCTTTGTAATGCTTGCGTTACACTCAAGATATCCTCCTTTCTGTTGTGAGAGTATCTCTACTGCTTGGAATAATGCAAGTCCCTAGTGAGGGTAATACACACAAATGGCATCCTCTATTGTTTCAGGTTTGCAAATACACTAGTTCAATGCTATTGTCGTATGTGGTAAAAATACATCAACAGCTGGAGAGCCTCTTTTTATGCGGAAGGCACTGCCCCCCAAAACTGAAGTATCTTTGCTTAGAGAATGTGCTGAAACACAAACTACTTTCTAAACAAATTCCCAGACTGAAACAGATACATTTTGTGGTAGCCAGAGAGCTGCGTTGTAGCTTTTGAGGCTTGTGAAAGTATTAGCCAAC
Source organism: Chauna torquata (assembly GCA_013399475.1). Lineage (NCBI taxonomy): Eukaryota > Metazoa > Chordata > Aves > Anseriformes > Anhimidae > Chauna > Chauna torquata. The sequence goes on along the minus strand of VXAL01006797.1, from coordinate 181,334 downwards.
CATTTCTGAAGCACGAAACTCCTGTTAAAGTATTGTTCAAAACTACATTTTATTTATTTTTATTATGAGAGAGAAAGAGGGAAAAGCATTATGTGGCTATTTAATCCACAGCTGACAAAAAAATTTACTTGTGAGCTGAAGCAAGAAAGCAACTGCTTAATTCAAATAGACGAGTACATCTATCAATACATGTCTGCTAATCTCAAGCTATATCACAGGCTTTGCATTTCCCCATTCATCAACACGTCTACACGGCTACCTCTAGCAGGTCATCAGTACAAACATACTGAAATACATCAGGCATAGGTAGTTACATTTTAAACAAATTTGTCAGAGAATGTAACGATGTTTATGCTGGCTTTGCATGGCTACACTATCTGATAAGAACATGCTGGAACAAAGCTATTTTTTCAGAAAAGGTTAAGCATGTTTGAGTCAGCAAAGTGATAGGAGATCAAGTACTATAAAGTCCTGACACTTTTGCTCATCTACTGTGCACCTCAGACTGAATTTGTCATTTCATGGAATCACAGCCACAGAATCAGAAATCCGCCCAAAGAGAAGTTCAAGGCAGCAAGAGGTGAATGACCTCAATTTATGAGGCAAACAACAGACAGCTTCTTGACAATACAAGCTGTCCATTCCATATAATGGAGATGTTTGAATGAGATTCAGTTAGCAAAAAAATGAAGTTTCTTTCAGTTATTTACATCACCTTTTAAGAGAGTTAATTACTACAAATGAAAAAGGTCAGTTTACTTACTTCTCAATGGCAGCCAGCTGACAGTGCCAGAGAGCTAATACCCAATTAAGCAAAACAATCATCTGGAATATTTGCTATCTGCAGACAGAGTGAAGTGAAACACAAGAAATACTAAGATTTACCTCTGTTGCTGTTGTTGTCTCTAGGACGTTGGTGTCTTCAGCCTTATTCTCTATACCCTTACCAACATCTGGAAGAGAGTCACAACCTTGGGCCACTAGTGCGTGCTCTTCCTGCGGAACGTCATGCGTGTGGACAGACGAGCCCTTCCTCTTCGCCGTCTTTTTCTGCGACTGCGCGATGTCGCCTTTTGTTTTTCGTTGTCTGAAGTAAGCAAACTGTGCAAAAAAGTTTGGAATAGGTAGAGGGAGAGGTAAGTGAGAAAAAGGTAGCAGGACCACAAGATTAACACAGTCATGGATGACAAAGAATATCCTAGCTTGATAAGATATATACATCTGCAGAAAAACTGCTTTATCTTCCTACTTTCTACACATCCAGAATATACTGGATAACTGTGCAATTAAACAGGAAATCTCACACCAGTACTAAAGACTCATTTCAATACAGGAAATCAAATTTTACTCAGTGAAGCTTCATGTGTCAATGACAATCCAGAATTATAGCAAGACAGATTAGTAAAGGAACAAGTTGTTAATATACTAGAATAATAAGGAAAAACAAAAAACAAAAAAAAGAGCAGTCTTTCAGCAAAACAGGTAAAAACAATAACCCCCTAGAAATGTATCTAAACAGATCTTTGCCAGCATAAGCGGTAAGACTAAAATTAACAGAAGCAAGTCCTCGTGCTCCTTCCCTGCCACCCCCTTAAGAGAATACAGCAAAACTTCCCAGCCAGAAAGCAGACTACAGTACATAAATAGAAAATTAATTAAGCCAGGTCATTTTAATTTCTTCTGTTGAAGAATCAGATGTTCTACTTTATCAGACTATCACAGCCCTATGAAGCACCAGGGACTTGTAAAGAATGTCACTGACAGAATTTATTACCCAACTTTCCTTAGCACCTTAAACAGCTTAAAAAGGATTATCGTATTTTCAACCCTAGTATTATGTTTAGGCAGCATTTCCAAGTAGCATCTCCCTCACAGCATAAACCCAGGCATCCTTCTAATCAGGAAAAAGCCTTCTCCAAGGTTAACAACTACACTGTTAATATACCCTTGTGATGAGATAGAACAAACAGTCAAAATGATGACAGGATGTAAACATTCATAACTGAAAAGTTCTACCTGCAATATATATGAGAATCCGCTGTTTCCTAGCTTGGTTTTCCTGTAATAGAGCAACATTGCAGAATTTAACTGAGCTGAAGAAAGGGGTAAGATTTTTTTTCCCCTTTCTCCTTACACCCATGCGGATTTATTTACAGAAACTTCTGTCTGACAGCTTAGCTACTCAACAGATACACAGTATCTACACTCAGTCTGCTTAAAATGCATATTTGCAGAAAGTTTCTCACCAGCATTTAAGCTGTTTACATACAAACATTTTTTTTAAAAGGATTAAATTCTGTAGTTTCCATAGTTATTAACACTGAATGCATTTTAAACAAAGATTACCAGGTGCCACACTGACTTTCAGAATAAGCAAAATGAAAAGATCTGTAAATAAAGCTGTAATGAGACAAATACTATTCTCTGAAGTCAGGTGTTAACTCTAGCACTTACTGATGGCATTATATGTCAAGAATAGCTATTGTGCTAATTAAGCTGATAACACAGGGAAAAGAGGAGAGGAGGAAACCTGTAGAATAATGGAGACAAGAGGAAGCTGCTGAAGCAGGAAAAAGGGAATACAGGAGTAAAACAAGCAGAAAAGATAAGAAACAAAAGGCAGAGAGGATTCTCATCCTAGAAAGCAGTCAATGACTTCATGAAGCAAGACCAAGAGAGACATGACGCTAAAACCCCAAGACGTGCCATGACTGAACATCTATACGAGTACGAATTTTTAAATGCACATTCAGGAAAAAAACACCTTGTTTTGTCAAATTCATATATATATTAAAAAACATGAAAGCAAAACAAGCATCATGTAAAAATTGCCAACTACTCCAAAATTCCAGGTAACTACTGGATTTGTTGTCCCATGAAAGTACCCAAGTCAAATCCTCTGCAGATCTATGGAAGAGCTTGGGGGTGTGGGGGGGAAGCGTCCTTTAAGGCATCATCAGGTTTCCACAGCCTTTAATTAGCTACATGAATTGTAGTGTCATTATAAGATCATCATCAGAGACACAGACAATCAAGCAACATGAAGTAGCGTGTATGAACATGAAGGAAGCAGATAACACTGATTCTTCCCCCATCACAGTGAGACCCCCTCATGCCCCTTTTGATGGACCTGATCCTCAGTTTGCTTGCTAGCAGCACGTACAAAGGTGAAAGCTTTACTTTTAGCCAGGACTTAGTACACTGACATTGTACCAAAAGCACTGTCCACCACTGTAGCCAAAGCAGCTCTCTGCATAGAGGAACACCCTGCTCTTTCACAGCTACTGATATATTTAAACTTCACTTAACGAGGACCAGTCAGTTAAAAACAGCAACCACACAGCACTTCACGTCCAGAACATCCCAGCTCTAGAACAGGCCCACAAAGCTTTGTTTCCACCCTGTGATGAACTGCTACCAGGACATCCTTCCACCACAGCACCCTAAGCTGACTGGGACCCAGCAGCACAACATACAGGAAAGCTGCAGCAAATGGTCCACACCTCAGCTCTCCCGAGCCTACTGCAAACATAATTTACTCCTTCACTTACTGCTTTATATGTTTAGGAAATCAGTACCAGAAGAACATCCAAAGAAAATGTAACGGAGCAGAAAACCACATCAGCACCCAAACAGAAACATATCATTCAAATATCCACCTCTTAGATACAGTAAACATAAGCAAGAAGTGCTCTTGGCCAAAACCAAGAAACAATTTCTAGGGCTTCCTCAAACCTATGAAGCAGGAAGACTTCCTGGAAGACATGCACTCCTTGTTGAGCTCCTACCATGTAAAATGCAGGAACAGAAAAAACATCTCGCGCATGAGATATGGCACGCACAGGTCTGTAACCAGAGGTACAGCTGGCTAACATGCATCTTAGCTAACCTGAGAGGAAAACAGAACAGTATTTGGTTTTTTGTTCTGTTTCCCAATTATTGCCCTAGTTATCAGCATTGCATTTATAAAAAATGGAAATTTGAAGAACCTGACACAGTCAGTATTTAGTAGCTGTCAAATGATGACAATTTCCAATTAATACAGAAATTGCAATATTTTTTATTATTATTTGGTGGTAGCTTCAAATACATTTCAATAATGGAGTTTTTATTCCTACCTGAAAAAGAATAATGCAGGCACTGTTTTAAAGAGGAAAACATACACATCATAGCCCTTCCCCAAGCCATTATTTAGCAGACTAAGATCTATGGATGAGAGAAACAACAAAATAAACAACAATTCACATCTCTAGATTGAAGTAGTAACAAACATGGTTAGCATGACCACAGTTGTAGCAGCCTTGCTTGTACTAACCAGATGCCTACAGCAACACAAGCCTCCTGCCCCTGTCCCGCACAGCGACACAGTGAGATGATTCGGGAAGGGGATCTGGATGAATGCTTCTGTATCAATTCAGAGGCGCAATTGCCTTAAGTGGCTGTAGGCCTTCACCAAAGGAAGAAAATAATGTACCGACTCGCTTTCAAAATTGTATTTACATTCATGAGGAGAACAGCAAAAAAAAAAAAAGGAATGATGTTTCCCTATTGCTCTCTTCCAAAAAACAAAAACAAAACAAACAAAACTATCCAAAGGAAGTTACAGTCCCATAGCCCATGTACTCAGCAGCATGACCCATTCTACTGGGGGCTTAAGAACATAAGGAGGACCTCTGAGTAAGACCAAAGCTCCATCTCTTCTAGTAGTTAGCCCAATACCAGAAGTTAGCTCTTCAACTTCAGGCATATGAATAAGGATATAAAAACAGGGCAAGCACACAGCTGTGTGTGCTAGAAACTAGGTGAGCATACCGAGGAATCTACAGCTCATGTCTGCCTTCCTATGCCAAACATATCTTTGTGTTTAATAAGCCCCAATAGATATTTCTTCTATTAATTTGTCCAGGTGTTTTTTTGTTTGTTTGTTTTGTTTTTGAAAATCTTCTAGTGCCCACAATCTGCTAAGTAAATAATAGATCTCTGTGACATTTTAGTAAGCAGAGGAAGCACTACAGCCATCTCTGCCTTTCTACACTTTCCTCTTCTCTCAGCGTACCAGGCACATGCTGCTACAACAGCAGCATTGATGGGGCTGCCTGAGACAAGGCTGCTAATGATTTTTTTTTAAATGGTAAGATACAAGATATTTACTACCTAGTTTAAAAAAAAAAAGACTAAAAAGACACGGCATTGGCTCTGCAGACATAACCTGAAACTTAATGCAAGTTCCTACTTTTTTTCAAATGGCAAACAGCAGCTGTACAACAGGTGGGAACTAACAACTTGTGTATATCACATTTTTCTAACTGTAAACAGATACCACACAGAGGAGTTACAAAAAAAGCATTACCTGTGGCAAGACTTCTGATAATCTAACTTTTCAACCTGAGAAACTCCTGTTCTCAAGGTTCTCGTTTTCAATATTAATCCAAAAACTAATCATGCAATTCTCCTCTGACAGATGACTGTGTCCACATAGCGTGTGCAAGGGCTGCGAGGGCAAAGTGGATGTGGAGCTGCTGAGCAGGAGCAGGTAGAGTGGCAACCAGGGCAGCACCCAGGTGGGACAGGTGAGGCAGGGATGAGCCATGCTGCCCACCATCAAGCTGCTTCAGTACAGCTTCAGCCACGGCCCCACTCCCCTCCCAGTAATGCTCTAATTGCCATCTGCACAGCCCTGGGAGGATGGAGCTGAAACAGAAACAGAAGGCAGGTGAAAAGCTGTGAGGCTGACAGCGCAGCTCCAATCCAGCTCTGGCCCTACTAACCAGCTTTCCTGGCAAGTCCCCTGCAGAAAGGGCCATGCTCCCATGCAGGAGGAGAGTCATCAGCATCCCTATTGGTGAAGAGGCTGCAGCACATAAGAGAAAGATTTGATCCACCCGAACCTCCCTATCCCCTGCACAGCCTCAGCCATCCCCTTCTAGCTGCAATCCTCCATTCCAGTCCTGCCAGGATGAGAGGAGGAAAGCTGTGGCTGCAGACTGTAAAGCCTTATTCAGCAACAAATTCCCAAAAGGGAACTACTGCAGTAACAGCCCAAAAAAACAGCAGAAATACTGAAGTAGCTAGCCAACTCTAATTAGCTTCTTGAACAACATAGTTACCAAAACAACGCAGAAGTTTTTAGCTCATAGGATTAATGCATATCGAGTGCTAATCACATAAGTGCAGACTGCAGATGATAATTACTACGAGAATGTTACCTTCACACATCAGCCACACCACAGGAGCTAACTGACACTCCTACCAAACCACACCTGCCTGAAGGCGGTTATCTGCTAAAAGCCTGCGAAGCCTTCACCAATACCACCACTGTGAACGAAACAAACCAACCCAGTTCTCCACTAACTCATCCGCAGATGCGAGGACAAGTCATTGAAGTAGTAAAGCACGCAACCCTTATTCCTGGGGGCTCTCCCCTGGAAATACTTTTTCAGTAACGGTGACAGTTTGGAAACCCAGGTAAAAATGCGAGTAGAACCACAAAACCATTCTGGCCGCGCAGGCCTCTCCCGCACGCGTGCTCTATCTCCCGCCGCACCTCCACGGCGGCAGCACCGCCGAGCCCAGGCGCTAGGGCTGGCAGCGCAGCCGCCGGCTCCGCGCCGAGAGCGGAGCCCGCAGGCCCGGCGGGAGCACGGGCCGCCTCGACGGCGGGGAGACCGGGGCTGGCCTCGGCGCCGCCCCTCCCCGGTGCCCGCCCCCCACCTTGGCCCTGCCGGCCTCCAACTTCCGCCTCCGCGGCGCCGCCGCCTCCTCCTCCTCCTCCGCCGCCGCCTGCATGGCGCGGGCGAACCAGGACCCGGGGCGGCGACAGGCCCGACCCTGGCCGCTCCGAACGTCACACCACAGAGGGAAGAGAAGTTTCGGTCATGGCCGCCCCAGAGCCTTCGCCCCGCCCACCTCGGCTCAAGTGGCCAACCGCGAGGCGGTGGTTGCCCGCACTGGCCAGTCAGAGAGCAGGGGCGGGCCCACCCTCCCGGGGAACGTAGGAAGCGCTACTTTCCCGCCAGCCAATTGCTGGGAGCAACCGTTAGCCTCTCCCCACCCACTCCCGCTGACTGACTTCTGGGATTGACAGCGCAAGCCGGCGCGCGCACCTGCTCAGCGGCCGCCAATGGGAGACGCCGCCCGTCACGGCTCGGGCCGCGCTGGATGGTCATTTTCAAATGGGCCGCCAGCCACGGCCCCGCCCTGGGGCGGGAACCAGCCAATCGAAAGAGGGGAGCCACCGCCCTGGGAAAACCGATCCGGCCACTCATAGGCGCGGGGTGGGGCGGGCAGCTCTCGGAGGGCCCCGGCCCCGCAGGGCCGGAGTGACCGCAGCCGTCCGCGGGAACCGCTACCCCGGCCCCGCCGGCCTTCACGTGCGCGTCGCGTCTGTTTCGCAGACTCGCGCCGCCTATCTGTCTGGCAGCAAGTGGGCCTGGGGCAGGTCGCTGGCTAACAGCAGGATCGCGTTCCCCGGTGCATGCAGGCGTAGCAGGAGCTGATGTCCGGAGGTGGCGATTGGATCGGTGTGAGATAACAAGTGAGAAATAAGGGCTTGTTTGTTTGTTTTAACATTGGGAATAACTAACCTCATAGTCATTTGCAGCACTGGTCACCTCTTTGTCTCTTGAAGTCACCAGACCAGAACTGGAAAGCCACACTGGAAAACACGTGCTTCAGCCAAATTTCTTCCCCCATCTCAGTTCAGAGGTAACCTGTTGTAATACACTGGCTTTTCCTTTCCAAGAAGCATGGAAATGAAAACGTTTTCATGATCTAACTATCCTTTTTCTGTCCTTGGTCCTTTCCGTACGTTTGGTCCCTAGGTTGGGCTCATCCCTATATGGGCTTTTGCCCCAAATTGGGCCATTGTGTTGGCCAGGTTGTGAGCCAGAGCTAGCTGCCATGACATGGACTGCATCTATGCCATTTGGTTTTCCTGCACTATGTCAACCTTGATCCAAAACGTATGTGAGAAGAAACACAGACATGTCAGCATTCTCAGAATAAACCATTTTGTACCAATCTCTTGGTCTGCTACGTTATTTCTATGTAAATATTTCATCACAGACAACAGAGAGACTGGATGGAGTAAGCCATACAGGGATGTTGGACTGGACAATGAGAGCAGACAAGCTGCTGAGACTGCTCTTGGTCACCTCCTGCCCTGTCAGCCCTTAGCTGTTTTGTTTTTTTGTTTTTGTTTTGTTTTGTTTCCCAGGAGCATTGCCAGGTGCTGTGACCCAGTAATCTTAGTTCCTTCCTAGTCAATGCTAAGAAAAGGGATGAAGTCTGTACTATGAAATTTCTCAGTGCCAAAGCTCATGTGGTTGACACCATCTAAGAAGCAAAAGGAAACTGGCAAGCTCAGAACAAAAAAAAACTCTTAAAAAAAGATAATATGTCATGGCATTTATCCTGGCAATTGTGTTAACTCAGATACATCACTTGAACAGATCTGGTTTAAAATAAATTACTGCTTTGACTTCTTGCTCCAGGTAAAGCCTGAAAATGATTCATGTTTGTTTGGGTTTAATGGATTTCAGTTTATTAGTAATTATTTATTTATTTTAGTAACCGACTCATCTTGTTCATTATATTTTCTTATATCCCTGTCTGTTAAAATGCCAGGATTTCTAGTGCTGTCTAATTAAATGGACAAAAATTGAAGTATTTGAGAAAGGCCTGTCTTGGTCAGGGCGTCAGCTATCTCACAATCAGCCGTCACTGCAGCACAGTTTGGGTGATGCTGAGTTGTTTCATCAGCACAGGACTCAGGTTCTGTGCTGTTGGTGCAGCTTTGCCACGTGTGTTTCCTATCACAGCTGTTTGTGCTGGGGCCAGTCCTGCCTGACATAACTATAAAAGCAGTAGAGGTCATTTACACCTTGACTCAATCAAATGTAGTACGGTGTCATGGTTTTGGCTGGGATAGAGTTAAATTCTCTTCATAGAGGCTCACACGATGTTGTGTTTTAGATTTTCTGATGAAGATAATGATGTTTTCAGTTGCTGCAGAGCAGTGTTCACACAGAGCCAAGGACTCTTCAGCTTCTCGTGCTGCACTGTCAGCAAGGAGGCTGGGGGTGCACAAGAAGCTGGGAGGGGACAGGACCAGGACAGCTGACCCAAATTGACCAAAGGGATATTCCATACCATATGGCGTCATGCCGAACAATAAACCTGGGGTGGCCGGCCGGGGCAAAAGGGGGGGCCGCTGCTTGGGAACAGGCTGGGCATCGGTCAGCGGGTGGTGAGCAATTGCATTGTGCACTGCATTGTGCACACTTGCTTTGTATATTCTTTTATTATTATCATTATTTTCCCTTTCTTTTCTGTCCTATTAAACTGTCTTTATCTCAGCCCTCGAGCTTTTACTTTTTTTTTTTCTTCTGATTCTCTCCCCCATCCCACTCGACAGGATGGAGGAGGGGGGTGAGCAAAAGGCTGTGGTGTTGAGCTGCCTGCCGGGTTAAACCACAACACGCTGATAATGTTGTGCGAAAATCATGCTGGTAATTAAGCCTTACTGAGAACTCTGGGAGCTGCTGTAACATATCTGCAAATAAATGAGCAGCGTTTGCAGAGACTAGTGGTTTGTCATCGTCTCATAAGAAGAGTTAATCGTAAGCATAATTTGGTTCAAACTGGGAATCAATGTTTTCAGAAATAATAGTAAAAAACAACGCTGCACATTGTTACATGAATAACTCTAATTGCAAAAGATATTTTATTCATATATTTAGCTTCAAATGCAGACAGTAAATTTTTACAATATCTACAAGCAGCAAGCCACCTCCTGGCCTATAGAAAATGGTCTCTAACAGGCAAACAATGACAGCACTAGCTCGTGCATGCAAGACATCATTGTAGCACACTGCAACCATGTACATGGCTTATAATTTCCCTGACAGATACTATTAGCCTTCAGTTCTGTTTCTGATGCCAGCAAGTACACTGTTACCCACGACACAGGGGAGTCAGGAATTAAGTGAAATGTCTTCCAGATTTCTTCTTATCTTTCACTTCAGGCTCCAAAGTGCAGCATGACAGCTCTTGGTTGTTAATTTGCAGCATTACAATTGGCAGAAGCAGCAATTAATTGGAAGGAAATTACATATACTTCTCCACTGGTGAATTTCTTCTGTGTGTCTGTATCTTTTTTTTCATTCTTTTAACTCTGTTTTCGTTCTTTTAACCCCTCTTTTAAAAAATGAAAACCCTCTCCTAAGACTGAAATGATAAATAATCCTCCCTGCAGAACCAGAGCACAAGAGTTTATTGTCTCCTGATATTTCCAGGTGTGTCTGTTTATTTGGTTCCTTTTCTAGTGTGTTTTAAAATCATAGCAATTAAAATCAAGAGCATAACATGTCAAAATCAATAAAAGACATAATAGAAATGCAGTACTGATTTGGACCTCACTATCTAATCCATTCTTGTATCTGAAGAGGGATCTAATCCGCCTACAATGTTCATTACAGCTTTTTTTGTAAATTGTTTATAAACACATTCTGTGAAAGCTTTTTCTTATATAGCTGCTCCATCCTTTATTGTATTATATAATTAAGAAATTTTTCTTGTTTTCATCAGGTTTTCATCTCCCTTGCTAAGCCAAATGCTTCTTGCCCAGTCTTTTCAGAAAGTAAAATAAATTGACTGTCCTTGTTTTGCTTTCATTTATTTAAAGATTGCTAGCTGCCCCCCCCATCATTTACTTAATAAATTAAACAAAGCCAATTTTTCCAAGTCTTCCTGAGAATTTATATTGTATAAATCTACCATTGTTTCCATTTCTTTCTGCACTTCTTTCCCTGTTATACTGCCATGTCTAAAATTAGACACAGTGTTCAAACTGTGACTTCAGCATTGCTAAATAGAGCAGAATAATTATCTCCTGTGAGGTGCACATAACATTCCTGTTAATACTTTGCAGAATTAAATTTGTCTGATTTTGCTTTTTTGCATCTTCTTGTTCATTTGTGATGCCTAGTTTGTGATTCACTGTAACTATAGATCCTTTTCTACAAGATACTTTTGTGTGGCTGGCACATTGCTGGCAAGTCATTAGCAGGTTGTAAGATGTTCCCATAGTAGGGATCCTGCTGTGACCAGAGCATCTATAAGTGTGGGAAAAAAACAGTCCCTGAATAGATCTACTGGAAAGCATTTTTTAGCTAATATTGGATATTCTTTGGGATACCCTTCACATCAAGCAAAGGTTTCTTTTTCTCTTCTTTATAAGTCACCTCAGTCACTTAACACTCTCACTATATTTTTAATTGAAGACTTAAACTTGGTTGTTTTTGTCAACCTTTCTTGTAACCCTCTATTTCTATTGCAATGAAGGGTCTAGAGACTTAACTTCTAGGGAGCACTTTAGTAAACCAGTTAATGGTAAAACATCAGCTCAAAATTCATCAGCAGTCAAAAAGGCTACTACAGCATCAGCAATGACTAATAGAAGGCTTGTTGCTATTATGGTTGTCTGGAGACAACACAGTTCTTGCTTTGCTACATCACTGCCTGAATACTGCAGGCAGCTCTGGTCACCCCATCACAAGAGAGTTTATGAAATAGAAAAGTACAGGGAGAAGCACATACGATAAACATAAGACAAACTGTCAGACAAGCTAGGTCTGATCAAAAGTGCATCTGATGCAGCACCTTCTAAGTGTGGCTGATAGCAGAGGCCAAGAGATGGATATAAGAACCGCGCTTGTGGGCACTTGCTTTATATTCTCCCAGCCTCCTCCAAGTTGTGAAATCAGTGAGTAAGGAAAATCTGCTGTTTGAGGAAAAAATAAATAGAGTCTCTAGCTTAGAAAAGAGACATCTGAATGGGGATGTGATACAGGAATATAAGCCACAAATGGTGTGGGAAAAAGTACATGGAGAAGAGTCACATACTAGTTTGTACAATAAATTTAAAAGTTTCCAATAAACTTTTCATGAATCTAAATTTAAAACAATCTAAATGTAAACCTTTTTTTTTTCTTTTGCCTAAGTAAACTATACTTCTGTATTTACACAGTTGACTTGCATAACAAGGCTTATGCTAAAGTTAAGATCCCTAAGCAACTCTTTGTCAAAGGTTGTTGCAGATGCCAAAAGGATGAAGGGATCAAAAACGTTAGACTGCTGGCAGGTGAGAGGGTTTTCTGTTCTGCCTTGTTGCTCTTAGCATTCACAAATGAGCCCTGTCAAAGAAAGCTGAGCCCCAGGCCTGACACGGTATAACTATTCTTGGGATCCCATGTCTCAGTTTCTATAATCTCTCCAGTGACTACCTGCCTGTGTATTTTTAAGGACAGATTGCACACACATGCTGTGTGGGTCACAGCTGGAGGAGGTGATCTGTGCTGCTCCCACACAGCTAAGTACAATTGTCAGTCTGCCACTCCAGCTGCCAGCAGTGGTTCAGCTGTGGCTTTGCTGTGGCCTTCAAGTAAGGAAGGGGTTGTAACTCTTCTCTCCTAGAAGCAGAGCTGGGTTAAAATATGATATCAAGAAAGAGTATCTATTACCTGCCTTCTTTCTCATGCCTTGATGTTGATTTTATGGCTATCACTGATAAACGTTGCTTTAGTTTTTATGCTGGTAGGGCTTTGCTGGGAGGGACAAGGCACCATAGGGGCTGCTCAGAAAATGGTAAGCAAAAGGGTGTTATAACACAGCCTCTTTGTTCTTTTACTCATCCCAGGATGAATTACAGCTATGCTCCTTAATTTTTTTCAGTTCTTAATTACTATCTGGTCATGAAAACTCATATGAAGGGCTATGTCAAAAGAGTATGGGCCCCTTACAGTCCATTAAATATTATCATCAGGTATCAATCAGATCATAATCTGACCCTTGGCATTGGGTTTATGTTAAAAAAAAAAAAGTGACAGGTTTTGTCTTTTTTCTTTTTTTTTCCCCGTCCCCTAATGTGCTGAGCATTTGCTTCACAGAAGGTATACAAGCTTCAATACCTGGAGATTAAATTGTTTATACTGTGGATTGGCACTACAAACTTAGCAACCAGGCTACAGGAACGAAACTCAGAGCTATGCAGAAAACCACGCTATCAACACAGACGGCCAGGCTTAGAGACACTGCCAGTGAAAGGCTAGCAACCGTTAAGAACAGACAAATACTCATGCTGAGTTACCCTTCTGTGACCATTGGAACCTGCAGCACAAAAATGCATTGAGAGAAATGGCAAAAAAAGCTGTGTCTATGATACAGTAGTGGACATGTATATTCATTTTTACCTGGCAGTGAAATTGAAACTTGTATTTTCTTCTCTCATTTCTCCTGATCTTGTATTTTTTTCTCTTATTTTTTTAATCTTTTTTTTTTTTTTTTTCCTAATGGAATTATTCTATGAAGATTGTGGAGTGGAAGAAAGGACCACTGAAAACCTATCTGCCTTTGCTTAGCTATATAATGCACTTTTGCCTACCTGCTCTTCCAGGGGACTACTACAATGACAAATCCTTCAATGGTGGATCACATGGCCCGACTGAAACTCAAACTCCTAGAAAAGGTGAGGTAATAACTCTGCAGTGGTCACCTTTGCTCTGCTTTTTGCTGTTGCATGTTTATGTATTAACACTGTATTTTAAAAAATTATATTTCTACTGAGATACAAAGAGGACTTGCAGCCAATTGAGAACCTCTTTCATCATGCGAGCAGGGGCAGACCAATGTGCAGTAGTGCTACAATTAAGAGCCACTTAAAGATTGTCTAGAAGGAAAATCAATTTGTGTGGAGATGTGAATGCTGGAAGTGGCATCTAACCTCTTTCTCCAAGGTGGATTCTCTTGTCATGGATGTGGCAGACATTTGAGGGCAAAGCTTTCACCAGAGTGGAGCTGGGCAAAACACAGGAGACCAAAAAGAGCCTGTGCATCAGGGAAAGGTCTCCGCTCTCATTTCTGAGCATCATGGAGCCACAAGGGCCAGCTGCTCCCTAAGGAGCAGGGCGTTGAGCATAATACCACAGCCAGTGGGGCAGGGCCCTGGCCCAAGCAAGGCAAGCAGGGCAGAGCCCGAGATGGTGTCTGGGTTCAACCAGAAGTCCAGATCCGTCAGATAAGCTCGTGGTGATAAGGCAGGTCCGAGGCCAAGATGGGGAGTGTATGCAGGTGGGGATCAGAGTTCATAGGATCCACAGCCAGTCACAGGCATGGCTGCAGTTGAACTGGAGACTAGTACTTGTCCAGTATAGCTCAGGCAGGAACTGAAGACCTAGAGCTGAGATTAAAGGGGCTCCCTGGCATGTGGGCAGGGGATGTGGAGGATAGAAGCCCCAGGTGAGGCTGGCCAGAGCCATTTAGGCCTATTAGTGCATGGAGTATCCAAAACTGTCTGCCATCAAGTTATTCATATGATCTAGCTCTCTGCCCTACAAAGTAAGTGATGCGTAAGTCTCCTGATTCACTGTGCTATCAATTTCCAGGTCTGGGATGGCCTGGCTGTTTGGAAGCATTACTGTTCTTTTACTGTGACTTTTTTACAGTGAGACATTTCATACTTCCATACTTCTTGTAGCCCTCACAGCTAGTGGTTTAGCAGTTAAGAAGTGTCTCTTGCCTCCACTTCTGCTTTATTTCCTCCATCCCAAACCTAGGTCTGTAATATGGGGTTGAAAATTGTTGTGAACTTCACTGCCTGACTGACAATCAGTTTTCGTTGTGGTTCTGCCAACAGAGACTAGAAAATGAACAGGAGAACCTAGAGAAGATGGAGTCACCTCTTCCAACAGCAAGTAAAAGAGAACCATTTGTTCTGGTTAGGGGTGTGATACAGAAAGGGCTTAGTGATGTTCTCAGTCATGAGTTCCTCAGTAGATCACGTTAGATGATCGCATCTCCTCCCTAAAAGCTAGAAAGGGCCTCTGTCCCTGTATGTTCAGTGGCCGGGCATTTGGGTAGTCAGAACTTGTTGTTTCTCATCTTCTGTGACAGGGACATTGTCTGAAGGACAGGAGGGAGGCTCCAAACTTGAGTCAGTGCTGTTTTAGCTCAGTCTGAATATCTAAATCTGCATGCAGCCCCTGGAGATAGCCTATGCAAGTTCCAATGAAGCATGCACAGCAATGTTAATCTGCGTATGAGTCTCGGTCCTAACCAAGCCGGTGAATCTTGATGCAAGGAGAACAGCCTTGCTAAACTGTGCAGCTGTCTGCATTTTGCCTTTTGAAATTCTCCATCTTTTTTTTGGCCAAAGGCAAACGATCAGCCAGCCAAGTCCACTGCCATAACAAAGAGTGCCTTCCTGCACAGTGTGTTCTTCAGGGCCTCTCAGCTGTGGATGCTGACTAAGCTGGAGCACACTGTTGGTTATTTTGGTCGTGCTAACTCCTACGCACAGGAGTGAGCCCCTGTCTCAGTCCAGCTGTATGCTTGGCATAAGTGATTCTGTATGTGCTTGAAAAGGTGTTGTTATGATGGCTATGTGTCTCCGAGCAGTCAAAGCAGAAGGCCCAGTCTATTACTAAAGCTGTTTTCCACCTTTCAACCTGAACAATGCAGCCTTGTGCAGAGCAAAACATGGTTTCCAGTTTAAAAGAAAAGTTATGAAACAGATCATTACACTGAAAAAATTGATCTGGAGGACTGGCTTGGTAAGAGCTGGGACACCAATGTCCATTTTACCAGAAAACTTAAGATGCCGTGCAAAGCAGTTAATGCACTGCACATAGTATGTGTAGCTTCCATGTGAGTAGTGTGGAAGGGAACATGCTACTCATGAGTGAGTAGCATCACAGAAGCCTTTGAAAGATTCTTATAAAGACACAAGTTATTTTGAACTCCCTTATTTATCAACTTCTAGCTGGTTCTTTAGCTTTTATAAAGAATTGTCCAGCATGCTGGAATTCCTGACCTCTTTGCCTGAACCAAATTCAGGATGTAAGTACACATGCAGTGCTTATAACTGTATTATCTATGGATTAAAGCCAACCAGTAGAAGATCAATAACATTTCTAGACTTTACTCTGGGCTCATATTTATTGAGACGATGCACAAATAGTTGGAAACTTCCAATGCTGTGGCCAAAAATTAACAATCCAACCTTCAGTTTCAAAATACTAAGTGATGCTTTTCAGAACAGATGCTAGGCATGCCTCCAATGTATCTGAAGTTGTTCTTTTTTGTTTTCATTTCAAGAGAGCTCATTTCAAGAGAGTTCCAAATCAGCTCAGTGTGGGAAGAACTGAAAAAAAAAGATGTTTCAGAACAAAAAGGAAACAGAAAAGTTGATCTTCAAAACTGAACTTATTTTGATATGCCACGAACAAACTTTTTTTATACTTTGCATAATCATCGTCTGCATGTACACAGTATATCTAGAAATTTTCAGGCCGAAATTAGTTTCTAAGCCAGGAGGTTAAAAGGGGGCAGAGCAATCTGAATGGTTTGTTTTCAGGGAAGGTGCATTGCCTTTGTAGAACTGCTGAGCAGCTGTGTCTGCATGTGGTATAAAGTCATTATCCATTCATGGACTTGACAAGAAAAGTAGCCTAGAGCTTTTTGTGGAAGAAATCAATCTATCTCATAACATGTTTTCCAGAATTAATCTCATAATGCAGGTGTTATAATAGCTCTGTCTTTGTGATCCTTTAAGAAGATAATGGAATTTTCTTCCTTCAGGGAGCAGATGTGAGGATATGCTTCAAAGTGCCCTGAGGCGAAGGAAAGATCTCCTGCAGGAGCTTAGGGTAAGAACCCCCCATGTTGTCAAGTGACTGTGCGAGGAGTGCAGTTTAATGTAATGAACACAAGAGTAGACTTTGAAGGATAAAATTAGATGTTACCTTAAACAAGCAGTGTGAATGCACTGAGCCATTTTTATGAGAAGCGTGGCCTCCAGTTGAGAGACAGGAAGGAGGCTGATGGGGAGTTGAGGAAAGGTCATGTCCTCTACTGACTGAGCTTGTGCTCAGGACGTGCCCAGCGGTGGATGCAGGCAGGTTAATCCTAGTGCCTCCTGCAGCCTTGTGTGAGGAGCTGCTGTGCTTCCCTGAGCTCAGTCTCTTGGGCAAAGACCTCTGTGTACAGAAACAACAGAAAGGGACAGGTTATCTACACGGCCACTGCCCATGTGGATTCAGTTCTTTCCTGTTCTTTAATTCTTTGGCTGGACAGTATTCAGTCCTCTGCTAGTTTAGAGTATGGAGGCTGGGTTCAGCTAATCGGGCCAGAGGGGTTGGAGAGCAGCAGGTCTTCCATTGCTTTAGCAAGCAAAACCTGCACCCACCTCAGTTATCTGGTTTGTTAACTCTGTTTGATCTGAACTGCTGTATCATAAGCCCTCTGGCTTAGTGCCAAAATGCAAATAAGGGACTTCTTAATGCTGCCAAAATAGGGACAACTTACTAATTACTCATTTGTGGGGGGGATTAACCATTAATGAAATATTTTCCCAGACTTTCAGCAGTTTTTTCCTTACTTCTTTCCATTCCCTCTTGCTCACGCTGAAAATTGATCACACTTGACATATGTGGGAAGAAACACTTTCTCTATACTTGTGCCAGCTCTGGCTGAGTGTCTCCCTTCATGCAGCACTCTCTTCTGGTCTGCCTGTTACACACAGCAGTTTCTGCAGTAGCATTTTAGGTGAGGAAAGCTGTGCCCTGCTGCAGATTCCCAAAGGCTCATCCCATTTTATCCAGAGAGTGTAACAACATGGCCTGCCTTTCTGTGACCAGATTTTTTTCAAGAAGAAACCTGATTTTGCAGGAGCAGCACCTTCTGGAAGAGCTGTCACAGCATTCTGCACCATCTGGGGGATACCTTAGGAACTGCAGAGCTGCTCCCCCCCACATCTACCAGATACCTTTTCCAGCACCCCAAGCAGAACCACCAAGGATTATCCAGCAGGCGGTAAGGATCCTCACTACTACAAAATGCTGGCCGAAACCAACCCTGACTTCTCCATTTTCCTTTCTTATCCAGATGCCTCCTCAGCCTGCTACCATCATCCAGCAGCTACCGCAGCCGCCCCCACTGATAGCGCAGATCCCCCCTGCCCAGCCTTTTGCAGCTCCCCGCTCTGGAAGCATTAAAGAAGGTACCATTCTCTGGGTCTAGCAGCCAGGTCCCATTACCAGGCCCAGGGAGATAGCCAGGAAAGGTACCACTGCAAGGGGAAGAGGTCAGGGGACAGCATCCAACTCAGCAACAGGCTGTGTCACAACTTGGCTGCTGCTGGGGCTGTGGGAATTGCACTCTGTAAAACTAGATACCAGTTCTGAGAGGCTTTTGGACGAACTCTTATTGCTAAAACTAAAGAAAAGGGACGATAAACTCAGCAAAGCCAGGTTAAGCTGTCAGAGAAGCTTGAGGAAGGAAAAGCAGCTCAGGCCAGGGCACTGACTAATATTAGCAAAGCCAAATTCATGCAAATGAATGATTCCAAAATTTACAAACAGGCTTCTAAACTCTGTTTTTATTCTTTTGTTCCCTCTTAACCTGCTGTTCAATCTACTCAGAACAATACAGGCTTTTGTTACGCCCTGGAAACAAGACAGAACAGCTGAGAGTGCTGTTCCAAATATAGTACAATGCCAATAAAAAGAGTTTGTTTCTAAACATAGGTGGATGCTACTGTGAAACAACACATGAACAAAAACCTGGGATGACTTCCCTGGCTCAACCTTCAGTCAAAGCTTTCCTCATGGCACAAAGAAATCTCCAGTCACTACATTGATGTATTTCTCAGCTATTTCTTCACTTAAGTGGCTGGATTTATTTTAAATAGGAGTTTATTTTCATAAACAAACTAGTCCAAATTCATACATGACTTTTCTGAAGTTGATACATTTGCAAAAGCTTTGGTATGACCGGTTAAAAAGGACAGTTGTTTTTATTTGTTTTTTCCCCCTCATCATGCTTAAAGGACCTGTTCCACTGTACAGGTCATTTGCAGCTAGCATCCAGAGGGCATGATAGGTGGATGTGATGTACATGCAATGGACTCTCAAGGTGGCACTGCAATATCATGTAAAGTTGAGGAAATCTCTCATATGGACAGCAATGATCTTGATCCAAAGCCATGGGGAGTGCCATAAGATGCCATTACATGCTGGAGCAAGCAAGAGAGCTCCAGTGCAGTTTTTCTCAAGCCTGCCAATGAGTGTAGCAGGAGGGGTGGTCTTGCAGGGGAACTAACAGAGAGAAAATGCTCAACAGCAACTTTCTTGTGGAAGGGAGGAGAAACAGGAGAGCTGGTCTAAATGGTCTTATTCGCAGGCATTCGTTTTGCACCATCTGGCCACATAACAATAGTATTATCCAAGTGTCCCTTTCAGCTGCTTTATCTCGGTTGCAGTGACCAGTCTGTATGCTGGAGGGCAGTTCCTACTGAGATGCCTCTGCTGCTTGTCTGCTGCTGATAAAGCTCTTACTTTCTTCCTTGGGGTGACCTCTTCACAGATATGGTAGAGATGATGCTGATGCAGAATGCACAGATGCACCAGATCATCATGCAGAACATGATGCTGAAGTCTCTGCCATCGATGGCGTTCACACAGCCTGCTGGACCCAGCTCTTCCCTGCTTCAGAACACACAGCAGGTAATAATACCGTGTCCAAAGGGCATCCTTGCTCATGCAGGGCAATAGTTGTTGTCCTTTGGAGGGTGCAGGGACTGGACAAAACAAGTTCTGCTGCCCAGGGTCTCCTGCAAATCTCACATGCAGTCCTGTTTAGCACCGTGTGAGGACCTAATGGAAGATGTTCCACACACAAGTGCAAACTAGATTCAGTCCAGCTCTGAAAATTTATCTGGCCTGTACAGTTGAAATACTAACAGACATAGAAGAGGTCTACGCTGGGCATCTGCTGCACCTGGAACCTCGGGAGCCTAACACCTACTGACTTTCACTGAAACAACGTCTAATACATCATCTGTATTGGTGTCTTCACAGCACCAGTGATTTGCTTCTAGTCATATGTAGCAGTACAGCTTGACTTTTGTCCACTTGCTGCTAGCAGCAGGGCAATACTTGTGTTACAAATCCTGTAATTGGTGAAATTTGACCTGGCAGTTTAAAACCAGCTAGAGCTGAAGCACAGATTTTGTGGTCATACTTGGAGCTCCACAGCTCTAGCTATTGTCTCACTGAAAATCAATGCCTAGCAAGCTCTGGAAAGACAGGTCTTTAAGATATTTTTGTGTGTGGATCCCTATAGGGTTTTTTTCCAAAACAGGTCTAGTGCCTAACAAAAGATAGGTAATTTTGAACATATCTTTAGGTGCACAGTTCCTAAGCTATTTTTAACAAGGTGCTATACAGCTCCTTAGCCGCCTTAAGTACTTTGGAAAAATGTATTTCTGGTCTCTACTCTGAAGCATTTATTACCTAAGCAGCAAGGACTGTTATTAATCTTTGGGGAGGAGGGGATGTCTTTTGTGCTGCAAAGTCTTCCCCTGTACTTTTTCAACCCAGCCATTTTCAGGCTAACCATGACTTTTCCCCATGCTGCAAGAAAGATTTCTGTTTTCTTTTTCTTGGAGATTGAGGCTGCCAGATATTAAGAAAAAAACTCCCACACTTTTGCAGTAGTTGCCCAGTTCACTCGCACCTTTCCTACCTGCTATTTGCAAAAGCAACAAATGGCTTAAAAGCCCGTGTGCCCAGCATTTAACTGCAGGGTAGGAAACACAGTCCTCCATAACCCATCCCCATGGCCTGTGCAGCTGGGAGCTGAAAGCTTTTGCACCTATTGAGATCAAATATCTGCCCGAGACAGAAAGCCTTCGACAGCAGCTGCTTGCTCTCGCATTTCAGGACACTGTCTCGGGAGCCAGCACCATCACAGCCAGTGTGGCATGCAAGGGACGATCTATTTCTTCAGCAGCTGTCCCGAGACAGAATCACTGTGGAAATGGCAGGTGGTACTGGCATGTCCTCAGAAATGTGTCAGAGCTGTGCTGAGTGTCATCTCAGATGAAAGGGCCTTTGTCTGAGGGAGGCAGCAGAGGAACAAGAGTGCATCTCTTTGGTCCCCACCTCTCTCCCAGGGTCACTCCACCAAAAAAACTTGGATTTTCCTGATGTAGTGTGGTGGGACAAACTGCTTTGAATATCTGGGAAAAATCTGAAATCACTGAGCATTTGCCAGACCTTTTATGTTTGAGCCTCTGAAACCGATCCCTGGGCACAAGACGAACATCCTTTACCGACAGGCAGCCGAGTGGTAACCTGGCTGCTCAACCAGAGACCCCACGCTCCCTTTCTTGGGAGGTACAGATTTAACAAATCACCCTTTGCCTTTCTCCAACTAGGACCTGCAGCTCACCACTCCCATGGCCTTGAAAGCAGACAGGCCTTGGCCGTCCGCAGTGCATCACCACCACCATTACTCTCCCCCAGGGCTGCTACCCCCAGCCATGCCTGCTGGGCTCCTGATGCCAAGTGGAAGGCTCCCACCCGCATCCTCGGCACATCATTGGACCAGCAGCACGCTCCCAGCTGTGCAGATGTAAGCCAATGGATTGCAACGATGTGAGCTGGTTTACCTGCTAAATAAGAGCTGCCAGTGTATTGCATTCAGGCTAACATTCCCCATGGGATTTATGTTGTTAAAACACTCCTGAGGTCCCCAAGCAGAGGTGAGCAGCCCGCTCCTCCCAGGGCTTGCTTGACTGTTCCTTCCCTGCTGCCTGGAAGCTTGTCCTGGACTGCTTTCTAGGTGCAAGGAGATCACATCAGGGACTAGTGCTTGAATGGGCACATGAGCAGCCTCACTGCCCCATAAGCCAGCCTGCTCATGCCAAGGTGTGGTGGTTTCACACTGATGGGCAGCTAAGCTTCACCATGCTGCTCTCTCACTCCCCTTCCTCAGAAGGACAGGAGGAAAAAATATGTTGAAAAAAGAAAAGCTCGTGGGTTGAGATAAGGAGCAGTTTAATTAAGGGGGGTAGGGGGAAGCAAAGGCAGTGTGGAAGCAAAAGGAGAAAACTATTTTTTCTTCCCATCAGTAAAAAACGTTCAGTCATATCTTGGGAAGTAGGGCCTCAGTACACATAGTGGTTGCTCAGGAAGACAGACACTTTCCTAACAAGATCTGCCCCCCGCCCTCTTCTCCTTCCTCAGCTTTTATTGCTGAGTGTGATGTCATGGTATAGAATATCCCTTTGGTCGGTTTATGTCAGCCGCCTGGTGATGTCCCCTCCCCACCTGTTGCCCACCCCCCAGCCTACTGGCTTTTGGGGGCAGTTGGAGAGAGTCTCGATGCTGTGCCAGCACTGCTCAACAAGAAACAAAACATTGGTGCAATATCAATGCTGATAGAGCTCCAAGTGCAGAGCACAGAACTATAGGGGCTGCTGTGGGGAAAGTTAGCTACATCCAAGCCAGACCCAGCGCACAAGACCAGCGGCATAGAGCCTTCAGCAAGGATCTGAGCAAAGAGCGCAACAGTCTTGCTGAGTACATTAGGAGCAGACAGCAAAAAAAGAGGGCATGGAAGCAGCAATGCTAGGAAGGTCTCACATGCTGAAGCTAGTAAAGAAAGGCACACTGCTAGAGCATGGTGGGATGGCTGGGGACTTTGGGACAGGGAGTCACTGTTGTATCTGTCAGACCACAGCTTTTATTTCTGTGCTATGTCTGTTCCAAAGCAGAAGGTGAGCAGAAGGACAGGATGGAGGCAACCGCATCCTCAGGCACGGGGGACCTGCTGGCATGGGTATCTGTATGGCCCTCCTTAGTACAGGATTTGAATTCCTGAACAGATTATTTACCTAATGGACTTACAAGGGCTAAACATTTCTACCCCTTTCATTTTTACGTGCATTTGCAATCTCTACTGCTAAAGAGCTCTTGGCTCCTTCCAGAATTAGTGCAATTAGCTGTTGCTTAACTGTTTGCAGAAATCAGCAAAGGAAGATCTTGTCATGGCTTTTAAGCTTTTTTCTCCCTCTTTACCTGCCTTCCACCATGAACTATGAGATCCTACACAGCTATGCTGTCCTTTTGCAGCTGCAGCAAGCAGGCGCTGTTGGTTATTACCAATACAATAAAGCCATTTTTCTTGTTGCAGGTGGCCCACATACTGACAGTATGCGTTCCTCTGCAAGGGGGCCATAGCGTCACAGAGGTCAACCTGTATTTGAACAGTTCCTAAATAGTCTGACTAACAGCCTAATGTCTGTACATCTGCATATTGTTGGCACAGGAAGTGAGCAGGAGAACGACTGCAGATCCTCAGAACAAATGCATCTGTGATCAGCTTACCTGTTTCTGCTAGTGCAGTTGTTTCCTCTTATATTCGAAGCCCAGAGCAGCAGCAAGCACTCACAACTTTTTTGCCCTCTTTCCATAAAACCAAGAAATCTTGTCCCAGAGAGTCCCACAGTGACCCCAGGGCATGAAATAAACTTAACGCTAATATTGTCTGAACTACTGCAAATGAGTATGGCCCAGCTTCAGGGCTGAGAGTCCCCTTCATGTGTAACTTGGCAAAATGCCCCTTTGCTGCCTTCCTGGGGAGGGTAATGCAAACTAACCCAGGATTCCTGAATGAGGGTTTAATTGCTAAAACTCATCAACCAAAGTGTTCCTCCTGTACCGGGCTTACACAGCAAGGTTTTGGTAGTGGGGGGCTGCAGGGTGGCCCGTGTGAGCAGAGCCTGGGAGCTGCCTCCATGTGAGAGAAGAGCCAGCTCCAGCTGGCTCCAAAAGGGACCCACCACTGGCCAGAGCTGGGCCATAAGCGACGCTGGTTGTGCCTCTGGGAGAGCACACTTGAAGAAAGGGAGAAAACTGCTGCGCAACAGCAGCTGGGAGAGAGGAGCGAGGAGCTGGGAGAGAAACAAGCCCGTGGACTCCGAGGCCGGTGAAGCAGGAGGGCAGAAGGTGCTCCAGGTGCTGGGCAGAAGTTCCCCTGCGGCCCGTGGAGAGGCCCATGGTGGAGCACGCTGTCCCCCTGCAGCTCGTGGGGTGCCACAGCAGAGCAGGTCTCCATGTGCAGCCCATGGCGGAGCCTGCAGTTGAGCCGGCAGCTGAGGCCTGAAGGAGGCTGCAGCCCACAGAGAGTCCCCACAGGAACAGGCTCCAGGCTGGAGCCGCAGCCTGTGGACAGAAGCCCGCGGTGGAGCAGGAGGCCCGATGGGAGCTGCCGCCCGCGGGGGACCCGTGCTGGAGCAGCCCACTCCCAAAGGACAGGCCCCGTGGCATGGAGCTGTGCCAGAGTGGCTCTGGAGGAGCTCGGCCTGCGGGAAGCCCGGGCAGGACCTGCTCGGGAAGGCCGGCATCCTGCGGGAGGGACCCCACGCGGGAGCCGGGGCAGGCAGGGACCATGAAGGAGCAGCAGAGACCTGGCGCTAGGGACTGACCGCAGCCCCCGCTCCTTGCTCCCCTGTGCCGCTGGGGGCAGGAGGTGGGAGAGGTGGGGGGAAGGTGGTTTTAGTTTGCTTTTAGTTCTCACTGCTCTAGTCTGTTATCAATAGGCCATAAATTACATTAATCTCTCTTACGCTGAGTCTGTTTTGCCTGTGGTGATACCTGGTGAGTGATCTCCCTGTCCTTGCCTCAACCCATGAGCTTTTTTCATCATACTTTCTCCGCTTGTTCTGTTGAGGAGGGAGAGTGAGAGAGCAGTGTCGTGGTGCTGAGCTACCTAGTGGTGCTAAACCACCACACCTGTCTCAACATTTTTAGTTTTACTCCCTCACAGATATATTTGTACTGCAGGAATTACCGGTCTGGGAAACTAACAATGAACATGAATGATCCAAATGCTAGTTACCTGCATAGCAGAGCAATATCCTGGCATCTGATTTTCCTAAAGATCAGCACTCTGCCCTAACTGCATGAGTTGGGTTGACAGGGCTTGCAGTATTTGAATAAATAATTCTCAGTGGAGAAGAACAGAAAAAACTGCTCCTGCGGTCATAGGATTTGAACATTAATGCCTGTACCCCCAGCCCCAGGAGGGCTCCGACTCTCAGTCTCTCCTAAGCCTCACATTCACGATGCTGCCCATGGTTTTCTTTTCAAAGACCTATTGGAGGGTGACTTTAACAGCCTTGACTCGTATATATTTGTTTCATTATTTCTCAGCCTTTCACTCACATAATCAGGGTTTAGACTTGGGGAAAAAAAAAAAAAAAAGAATCCTGAGGTTCTTGCTTGAATATTGGCATGATTTTTTCTTAAGGAACATAAATCAATCTTTTTCCTTCTTTCCTCTCCCACTAATTTTCAGATGCTAAGCATTAAAGCCTATGCTGTCCTGTTCTTTTTGTTTTCTTTTAGAATTCCTTGGAACACTCACTCAAAGTTTTAACCAAGCGATCTCTTTTCCATGCTCTCAGCAGTCTGATTATGTTTCATGCAGAAAGAAAATCAATGATTTAGTAACTCTTTCTCAATGTCTTCCCATTTTCACCTATTTTTAAACTGGAGTTATCTGCTGTAGGATGAAGGAGATAGGTGACTCTGAATAGTGCCGTGATTGTTGAAACATTTCTCCAAAATAAAAAGAACATATTTATATTGTTTTTCCCTGATGCAGTTTGTGAGCAAGTCTGAGGAAGATAACCCTGGGACCTAAATTTTATTTGGAATAGCTACCCAGAAGGGAAGATGTTGCACTGGGCATAGACAATCCCTGATAGGAGACATTTAGTCCAGTTTGCCAAGAGCTATTTTCAGTAGGTAAGCAGATGTTTGACAGAAAGGAGCTGATCCATACCATTACGGAAGAAAAACTTTCAACCTGTGGCAATGTTCTGTTTCCACTGCATTTGGGGCTCTCAGTAAGGGGTCAGTCCAGGTGGTCATTCCTGAAAACATCCACCTTTGATAATATGTTTTCAGATCAGAAGAAGTCAGGTATTTTCTACTGCTTTTACAGAGAGATACTTTATTAACTGGGCTGGAAAGAGAGGGACTTACACAAATGGGTCTCTTACTTTCTCTCCCAAATCTTTTTACTGGTTTTAGTACAGTTTACATATGCTAAAAGCTAGAACATCTCAATGTGTGTTATCTTGTGGCTGAGCCTTCCCAGTGCTACAGAGAATGAATGGCTAAGGTGTTGAGAACAAGGCTCAGCTAACAACATGACCTGTGGCGTTTCACAGATGTGTATCATAAAGCATGCTTGCAAGACTGGGCCTGAACTTTTTGCAAGGAACATTTAGCGTTCCCCCAACCATCCCTTCCACCTTTAGATTAGGCATTACATTTGAAATAACCCTTAAATGCTGGACCATTTATGCCAGTATTTAGCTTTGGTCAATTTGCAGAGCAGCATCTACAAGGCCTATGTACTTTATTAAATATTTCTGTGTACTGACTGGGTTAGGTGCCTTCTGCCTCTGTAGCTGGAGCTCTCACAGAATCACAGAATGGTTAAGGTTGGAAGGGACCTCTGGAGGCCATCTGGTCCAACCCCCCCTGCTCAAGCAAAGACAGCTAGAGCATGTTGCCCAGGACCATGTCCAGGTGGCTTTTGCAGATCTCCAAGGAGGAGACTCCACAACATCTCTGGGCAACGTATTCCAGTTCTCCATTACCCGCACAGTACAGAAGTGCTTCCTGATGTTCAGAGGGAACCTCCCACGTTCCAGTTTGTGCCCATTACCTCTTGTCTTGGCACTGGGCACCACTGAAAAAAGCCTGGCTTCATCTTCTTTGCACTTTTCCTTCAGGTATTTATAGACATTGATGAGATCCCCCATGAGCCTCATGTCAATGCTGAGTAGAGCGGAAGGATCTTGACCTGCTGGTGATACTTTGCCTAATGCAGCCAAGAACATCATCAGCTTTCTTAGTGGCAAGGCCACATTGCTGACTCATGTTCAACTTGGTGTCCCCCAGGACTCCTTTTCTGCAGCGCTGCTTTCCAGCTGAGTTGTCCCTGGCATGTCCTGGTGCCTGGGGTTGTTCCCAGGTGCAGGACTTTGTGCTTCTCCGTGCTGAACTTCATGAGACCTGTTGAGGTCCTCCTGGATGGCTGTGCAGCCCTCTGGTGAGTCAGCCGCACCCCCCAGTTTTGTGTTGTCCACAAATTTACTGAGGGTGCACTCTGCCCCATCATCCAGATCATTAAAGAGGATTGGACCCAGTATTGACCCCTGAGGTACTCCTCTCATTACCGGCCTCTCCCCAGAAAAAGCATCACCAGATTACTAAAGTCACAGACCATGGCTAAGGCTGCTTGTGCAGCCCTGATCCAGCTGTCCAAGGAAGCAGTATTACAAGACGAAGTTTAACTACATGATTGTATATTGAATTATCCACAGGAGTCCATGAGTTAATTAGCATACCTTAAAATACTCTTATTAAAACTGTCTGTTCTTTAGTTATTGTGTGTAGGCTAGACATTACTGGAATAGTGGAGAATTGAATTCCAAGATGGCCTTAAACTTTTTTCAGGTCAGAGAATATGTTTACTGTTGGATTGTAAAACACATTTGTCCCCTTAGGACAAGCAGAATGCTAATACTTATTCCTGAACACTCCAGTACTAAACCAGCTGAATTAGCTCCTGCCTTTTAAAAGCTTCCCGTGTGCAGCACTGTCTCAGCAGAGCCCCTCATTCCGAAGACGAGAAGTGCAGTGCCAGCAAAAGCTGGGTGGATGCAAATTCTCCTCTTGCTTCGTGTGCAGGGAGGCTGCATTTTATTAGGTGCTTGAAGATTGCAGAATTGCTTTACCATTTTCAAAAGAGGCTGTGTTGAATAATACCACATTCACACCAGGGTAAGTAAGCATCTCCACCCAGGGCTCAGTGTGGCTAGTGACCCAGCCAGGCTGGTGCACTGGCAGCCTGAGGTGGGAGTTGAGCTTTAATATTAACTAGGGAAGAGGAGCCCTGGCGTGACTCAGCCACCCACATCCTCTCCCTTCTACTCCCTCCAGTGAGTGTGGCACAGCAGCTGGGTGAGAGGAGACACCAGCCTCTCCAGGGACAGCGGCATTCAGAGCTCGCTACCCAGAGGCCATAACAGCGATGGAGTCCAGCAACATACGGGGGAAAAAAGTTGCCATTGTCGGAGGTGGTCTGGTACGAAATGCAACTTGCCTGCTATTTGACTGCGTTTCCCAGGGAGCCGAGGCTATGCAAACGTTGCTGGGGAGTAGGGTGGGTGACTGCTCAGCGGAGTTGAGCTTGCACATGAAGGTCTCTGGAAAGGCAGCTCCGGTGCAAGTGAGCTTCTTTGCACACACAGCAAACATAATGAGGCATGTCAGCCATGGGCAAGGGAAAATGCTGCCAAGTCTCTTGCCTATGCTATCTTTCCCTGTTGTATGATGTACACTTATTTGTAGCATGGTTCATTAACTGATTTGCTTTGCAAATTAAGGAAATAACACCTTCTTTCCTGAGTTCAAATCTCAATGCTCCTTTTAACCCTATTTTTCTTAAAATTATTCTTCTGTCAGATGACAGGGTATTATCAGGGAGCTCTTTGAGCTGCAGGAGGCAGCAAGGTTTGTTTGTGCAGCTGGGACTTTGTACCTAGGCAAGGGATCTTCTCTGAGGGAAAGCTTTGCTGCTGAGATATCACAGAGACCTAAAGGTACACTAAATACAGCCCTTGTTTGGGCATTGTATGCGTATCAGGACAGAAAACGAGTGCACCTTACGGTGCTCCTCTTTTCTTTCCTGCACAGGAATGTAAGTCTTAGGTGGGAGAAGTGCCTTTCAGGGTACCTTAAGCAGGGTCAGGTGCCAGATTTGCTATTGCCTTGGCTGTTTCTGGCTTTAACCAAGCCACTGAGATGAAGTGTTTTGCAAAGATTGAGACTTGGTAAATGCTAGGCTAAGAAAAAATGCCTTCCTTTTTCCATTTTTGTTTGGGACCACTTTTCTTCCATTGCTAGCTGCAGAGTTGTCTGACTTTAAAAGACAGCATGAAGCATTACAGCATCTAAAGCTCCATTCTGACTTTTTGGCCATTAGCTTCTTGGTCCCTGTGCTGCTGGAAAAAGAGTGTAGTTCTGTTTGTTCTGACAGTGATTAATGATGGAAATTAAAAAAGAAAAAGGCATCCATTTAAATGAAAAGTGGGACGTGCTATCTTTTTTAAAGTAACATCTTACTTTTGCACAGGTCTAACTTTTTTCCCCCTCTTCCCAGGGGAAGAATTCCATTGAGGAAGATAAATATAGAATCATAGAATCATTTAGGTTGGAAAAGACCTTCAAGATCATCAAGTCCAACCGTCAACCTGACCTACTGAGTCCCATCACTAAACCATGTCCCTTAGTGTCATATATATAGTCCAGAGAGGAGCAGGGAGCTTGTCTGTACCAGCTCCTGTTGTCTCTGGCTGAACAGGTTAGCCCTGCACAGTTACTGACTAAGTGGAAACAAGTCCTGAACTTGGTGTTACTTTATATAATGAGCTGTGATGGGTAACTTTTGTAATGATGGTCTTGGAGGCTCTGCAGGCCCATCGGGGTACCAGAGTCCCTCTGTCCAGGAAGAAGTCCTCTACGCTTCTTGATCAAAGGGTCACCCTGTATCTGTTGAACTGCATCCCGACTGCTGTTTTCCCTTGCGAAGGAGATGCAGTTCAGTAGTGATCCGCGATATAGGTAACAGTGAAACACTTTGTCCATCATTCCCAATCCTTCTCTTGTAGGTGGGTGCATTAAATGCCTGTTTCTTTGCTAGACGAGGTTTCCATGTTGATGTTTATGAAGCCAGAGAAGGTAAGTGCAGTCTGAACATTACTGCTTTATTAATATATGTGTCCCTTTATTGGTAACGGTTCTTGAAGAAGCAAAAGAGGAACTGCATGACCTCACTGAAGCTGCAGGGAGAAAACAGAATCTGAAAGTGTCACTTTGGAGATGTCCTTTTCACTCTTTCCTTTAGCTCCCGTGATGGTGGGGGGAAGTATTTATCTGAAATACCTTGCCTTGTGTGGAGAGAACCTGCCCTTCAGCTACTAAAATTATACTTTTTTTATGGCCTTGGTTTAAATACTGGTTCAAATCCTTATCTTTCAAAAATTAGTTTCTGCATTAGGAATTATAGCATGGTGCCATTGAGCTAAGGGTCAGAAGTTTGAGAGCAATTTCTGTTAATGCTGCAGCATGGCTGTTAGGGCTAACAGCACTGGCTTGACTCCTAACCACCACAGTTAATGGTGAGGAGGGGCTCCTGTTGCTAGGTGTAATGAATCCATGTTCAGCAAGAGGGTTGTTCTTGCCTTCAAGAAAATCTAGTAGCAAAGTCTGGAAGCACTGGAAGAAAGCTGTAAGTTTCTGAAGTGTTAGGGAGGAAAAAACACTTTGGTAAGTGTGACAGCTCACAAGAGGCACTCAGTGGAGTATTTCCATTTCTCAGAGTAATCTTCCCTGGCACACAGAAGTGTGACTGCTGCAGAGCTGTCTGCCTTTGTCAAAATATGGTAGTGTTTGTATTTGCTAGTTAGATTATGCTGTCAAAGGAGCTGGAACATCACAGCTCATGACGAGAAACTGGGGTACCACATTGAAAAGGCCCCAGATGATGCAAGGAGCAGGTGGGCATGGCTCTGGCACAGCCTGCAGCAGCAAGCACTGTGTGTTAGCCATGGATGTTTGCAGAAGTGAGTTAAGCTGTCAGAGAAGCATGGTTCTTGTCCAGGTTATTTCTTCATTCTCTTCATTGCTGCTTGTGTCTGTGGGTCAAGGAGTGATATATGGGGCAAGCTGAAGGTGATAGACGAGACCTATAGTCATGGGGGAAACAATAACATATGCCCCTGCTGTGAGCTCCAGCGGTAGCAGAAGGAGGACTTGGCAAACAGGAGTTACTCCAGATACTGGAGGAATGAGCAGCAGCAGGGCAGTGCTGCAGTAGTGTGTGCAGACATGCTCTGAAGTGTCTCAGATGAGCAGCTCCACTTGGTGTGCAGTGGCCCTGACTTCCCAGGGAGCCATCAGCGAGGGTGACATGGATGTACAGCTCATGGCTTCCATGGCAGAGAGCTGCTCTCATCCCTGCAGGAACTGGCTGTAGCTCTGGCACAGCCCTCAGGCCATCAACTTGCTTAGCCACTGCAGCCACTTAACTACAGTCACTTGTGCCTACCAAAGTGCTCATCTCTCAATCTTCTCCAAAAGGTGGCCCTGGTTCCCTGGAACCAGGGAGGAAGATTAGGGGCACCAGAACTGCATCACTTCTTAATCCATTGCTATGCAGCACTGGGTCTTCCCAGAGCTGCACACCTCACTGGAGAGGCAGGGAGCCTCCAGCTCTGCTGAACGGGGCACAGAGAAATGATGATTTGGAGCCCAGGTGCAGGCTGAAAGGGAGAGAAATCATTTGCCTTCGGTACCTGTTAGCTGGGAGACAAAACCTTGGCAGAGATGGCAAGCAAAATGGCAGATGGGAATGACACCGTGGGGGGTGAAACTCAACCTGACTGTGCAGTGAAGGTATGAGAAGCCCTGTGTGAAATGTGGTCTCTGATAACTTCCTGCTTGGGAAGATGTTTGGACAAGCCAGGACTCTCGGGTGCGCACATCCTGAGCACCGTGTACAACTCCAGGCCCCTGCAGTAGGAAGGGGTTACAGGGAAGGAGGCCCCGGGATGGGTGGTGTGGGTGGCCAGAGGTGGAGAGCAGTTTTCTTATCAGGAAGGACCAGCCCAATTGGGACTCGTAAGACCAGAAGAAGCACACCTACAGCAGGGCATGGTGAAGACCTGTGTCACAAGCAGCTGTTTGCAGCTCCCTCTGGCAGGACCAGGAGCCAGCCTCATGTGAAGCCAGTAGGTCGCAAGTTCAGAACGAGAGGAAATGGTTCTTCACAGCTGTTTAACTGTTAAACTCTTTGCCGGATGTTGTATGTGCTAGAAGTTTCATGGGTTCAAAAACCTGTGGTTAAATTAGCTGAAGAAAGCTGCATTCAGCTGTTTCTACAAGGATAACCCTCATCGCCCCTGGAGTGACTTAGGTGCTGGAAGCAGCACTACATGTCCATCCCCTTCTGTTGCTACTGAAGCACCAAGTGTTGGCTGCTGCCAGGAGGACGCCAGCCCCCCTGCAGACCTGTGCAATGAAGCAGTACGGGTGTTCTTACCTGCCTTCCAAGGCAGATGAATCTTACCCCTCTGCTCCATCTTTAGGCCTGTGGCTCCTGCTAAGATGGCACCTGTCTAGGGATTGGGATGAGGCTCTGTGACATGTGCTGGCTGGACAGCCAGGGAAATCTGAGTGTATTCGAAGGAGGAGCTGGCCAGTGCCGAAACTTTTTTAACAGAGATCGAGAACGTGACCTGCTGGTGTCCCAGAAAGCATCAGTGATACTCAGCAGAGGATGAGAAACTGCCAGGCATTAATTGCTCAGCTCGCTCTGCTTAGAGGGGAAATGGCTCTTACTGATAACATATCCTTTGGTGCTACGCAGAGGTGTCAGGACACGGTGGCTCCTTTGCAGCACTCAGCTGCAGCAGCTTCTCTGAGACTGGAGAAGGCAGCGAGGAAGAGGCACTCAGATGTCCATTCCCTTCCCCGATGACTCAGCTGCTTTCCCAGCAACTGAACATGACCTGCCCGCTTTGCCGGGTGGGTGGCATGTGAGGCAGCATCCCGTACGAGGCAGGGACATCTCAGGACCAGGTTTCTCAGCAGAATGCTGCAGAGCGGGTCTCAGCAGAGGGATGGTGGAGGGCGGGGGACTCCCCACCATCCACCTGCTGCCACTGCAGGGATTTGAGATGGTGCAGCCTGTGCGGGAGGTGTCTGAGTAACCAATTGCTCTCTCTGCGCAGATATCCGGATGTCCAACTTTGCCCGTGGCAGAAGCATTAACTTGGCCCTGTCCCACAGAGGACGCCAGGCCCTCCAGGCTGTGGGAATGGAAGAGCAGGTACCCTCACTGCTTCTGTAGGTGCAGGGTCTCTGTTGTTGAGATGCTGTTGACTTCAGCTGGTGATGGACAGGCTCTCTTCTGCTGCCCAAGCAAGCAGGTGCCACCACAGGGGTAGCTCTGCTTTCAGGAGGGCTGAGGCCGAGCACTCCTGTGGCACGTCTGCAGCCTGGCTCGCCGCCACTTCATGGCACAGCGGCCACTGGGCTCTGCACATGGCAGAGGGGGCTTCCCTGGGCAGCCACCGCTCAGGCAACTCCTGCCAGTGTCCACCTCTCCTCCCTCCTGGAGGGTGAGGGTGAAGGGGGCAGAAGCAAGTGTCCTCCCGAGAGAGCTGGAGTGCCAGAAGGATGCGATGAAGGGGCTGGTTTCCCCTTTGACATGCTAAAATTTGTATTTTCCCCCAAAATCTTGAGCTTTGGGCCTGCCCTTCTCTCTGTCTTCCTCAGCAAGCTTTGGACTGACCCCTGGTACCCCTGCATGCTGACTTCTGTGCTCAGAGCCCAGCACTATCCAGGGTGCCCATTGCCATGTAACATCCAGCAGTTTGCAGTGCTCTCCTAGCCTGGTCCCCCGCTGCCTGCAGAGGAGGAGCTCGGGCTTCATCAGCTTATACCCTAGCACCGGCGTGTTGTTTGATGCCAACCCCCCGCCCAATTCTACAGCATTTACCTACAGTAAAATGTAGTGACTTTGGGGTCCATAGCCTTGCAAACTTTTCCCCAGCAACTTGGCTGGCTCCACAAAACTATGTGAGCAGAGATCACCCCATCCTGCCTGGAGAGCGGTGCTTGAGGGATGGCACTTGGTGGGTTGTGTCCTGCCCCTTGGCAGCTCAGCTTTGGTGGGAAAACTGGGTTCTCCTCCCTTCTATTCCAGATTGTGTCCAAAGGCATCCCAATGCATGCACGGAGAATACACACGCCATCAGGGAAGAAGTACTCTATCCCATATGGCAAGAAGAACACGGTACTGGTCTCATGCTGCCTCATACTTTGGAGGTGCTTCATAGAGCACAAGGGGTTTCTGCAGCTCTGGGATGGATGGTGGTGCGGGAGTGAGGTGCACCTGCCAAGACGGAGATGACAGCATTCTGGAAGAAATGAGGTTACCCCCATCTCAGGATTTCCCCTCTCACTGTCCTGTGAAAATATACAGCATTTATTTCGTGCATCATTAGACCTGCCATACTTAGGCTGATGTGGCTGTTTATGCATCCAAATCATGCTGTAAAGACCTTTCATTTTCTGGCAAATGTGACACACAGGTTTTGATTCCCCTGCCTTTCTACACAGCTCATCTTGAGTACAATCACTGCGATGCTGCTGCTGGGTCAGTCTCATTTTGGTTTCCTTCCTGAAACGACTACCTGCCCTGGGCTCATGCTCTAAAAGGATGCTGTGAGAAGGGACAGGATTGCGTGATACACCCCAGTTTCAGCAGGGCCATTACTGGGAGGTTTTGAGGAGGTGGCATGTGTAGTCTTGCTGTGCAAAATGGCCTTCAGAAATGCTTTCTGAACTCCCTGCTTGTTTTGCAGTACATTCTCTCAGTGGACAGAGCAAACTTAAACAGAGAGCTGTTAACAGGTAAGTTTCTAGGTCCGTTTGCAAGCACATTTGCAAGAATATACCCTATTCACCAAGAATTTAGTGTTTGCCTGATGAATGGGAGACTGCAACTGAGTGCCTTTGAGCCCTAGGCTCTACTTACGCATATGCGAACCAGCTGCATTATTAAGAAGAAATCAGCAGTAGCACTTGAAATGAAATCCTATGCTGGCACTGTTGATCTGAGACTCAAGTACTCAACACTGTCTCCCAGCATCCATGGAAGTGCAAGCAGTAGGTAAGAAATGAACAGAAACATAAGGCAGGAGCTGTGTTCCTAGTTACAGAGGTGAAGTTCTGACGAGGTTGTTTGCTCTGTTGTTAATTACACACTCTGCAGAGGATTGAGATGGGAAGGAACAACAAATGATGTGCTGAATGTGGGAAGTGCCAGCTGAGCAATTTGCAGAATTCAGACTCACTTGAAGAGTTTAGAAAGATGAATGATGTTCTCACCTTTGTGGTTAGCCAAGACATGGAGCCTGGGAGACTTTTTTTGTTTGCAGGAGCAACTGCTGTCTTGGATGCAGTCCTCTCTGTTTATGAAAATGTACAAAGTCCTGTCTTTGTGACTGTATGCTTGCTGCAGAGCTGTGCTGGCTAGCGTAGCTGCAGCTGTGGCTGGTGCTTCTGTGCTATCTTCCCTTTCTCCACCTGTGCTGTTTCTCTGCTGCTTCTCTGTAGCAAAAGTGTGCTCAGATAAGTCCCCCTTGAGGCCTTTCTGCAAGTGCAGAAACCCTCAAGGAGCAGCTCTCCCCATGTTTGCTCTTGACTGGGGCTGCCTTAGGTGCCCAGCTCCTCACAGCATCTGTGCCCAGAGCTTTGCCAGCCAAAGCCTTGCTACGTCTTGTGGCATTTTCTGCAGCCTGCAACAGTATTAGACAAATAGAAATCGTGGTAAAGTGTGTAATACCTATGCTGTCCAGGTCAAATTTCCCTGAATTTCCTACTGGTTGCAGGCACTGCATCCTGTCCTGAAATACAATGTAGTGATGGTGGAGACAGGTGAATACCCATGTCATTGCAGGGAAGAAAGAAATCTTTGCAGGGTTCCTTGCATTTTTTAAATAGTTTTCACCACAGTTAACAAAACACAGTCCACAGGGCCCCGCCTGCCTGCCACTGCTCAGCACAACAGTCTGACTTGCAGTAATGGCAAAAGTCCCTGTAATTTAGGGATCCCTTGGAAACATTTTTTTGGGTCAGTACAAGACTCTACTTGTAGTTGTCTTTTCACAGCTGCTGAGAAGTACTCCAACACTAAACTGTACTTTGGACACAAGCTTATGGAGTGCAATGCAAAGTTGGGGACGTTAACCATAAACAGGTAAACTCTGTGCAAGCCTAGGTTAAAGTGCTGTGTTCAGTTACTTCTGCTTAATAATTCATAAAACCTCAAACAATTGAGCAATCTCAGTTCAAAACTAGTGTGTTACTCCTGAGTGGACAAAACTTGGCATCAGCTTTGGAAAGCAGAGACTTCAAAGCAGGGTTCATGGGGAGGCTGAAAAACCTTAAGCAACTCCCTGAGCCCCAGCAGGCTGGCAGAAGGCGAGCCACATGCTTGCTGACCTGTGCAGGAGGTAAGCATGCCAGTTTTGTAGTGCTGGCTTTCAGGGTCAGATTACTTGCCAGGAAGGGCAAATAGTGACCTTGTTTCACAGTTGTGTAAAGTTCTGGTCATGCTACCCCATCTACCTGGGGATGGAGGATCTACGCAAGAGCAGCACTACAGCAACTGTGCCTGCTGCGTGCTTGGATAGATCTGGCAGAATTATGCATTTGACAGGCTGCAGAATAATTATTTATTCTGATGCTGAGCTTTCAGTGAAAGCCATTCTCCCCATATCCTAGAAGATTAATTACTCTCCGGGTGATCCAGGCGTTTTTGCAGCAAATTGCAAAAAGCAGGTCCACTGTGCCCTGGGATGCTGAGCTGGCCGGGGGCTTATGGTAGGGTTGTTCCAAGGGACTCTCCTGCTTCCAGATCTGACCAGCCACCCTTGGAAGTCACCTATGATCTCATTGTGGGATGCGATGGAGCCTTCTCGACTGTCAGAAAGCAGTTCATGAGGCAAACGCGTTTCAACTACAGTCATGAGTACATTCCTCATGGCTATATGGAACTGACCATCCCCCCCAGGGATGGAAACGTAAGTGTGCCCGTCCCAGGGTCACTGCAGCCCCCTCAGATGGGACACCCCGCTGCTTCTCACAATAGCTCTGCTGCAGCGGCTCTAGAGGAACCCACTTCTCTTTTGGGGTTCAGCCAACCTCCCAAGGGATTAAAGCTTTTCTAGGAGAAGGCAGGCATCTCTTTCTGTTTTCAGAGCTTCTATTTCAGTGGTGGGGCCAATGTCTTGGCACCAGGCTGCGGAAATCCCAAGGGGCCTGCCCCAGAGCTGTAGAGTTCACTCTAGCTCTGAGAGGTCCTGGGGATATGGGAATGTGCCTGTGTGGACAACAGCAATCACAAACCAGCAGACTATTCCCATCTTCCCTGCACTTGCCCTTGCTCTGTGTCTCACTGAAGCACCACGTACCGGAAGGGGGCCCTGAGGTCATTGTGTCTTCTTGTGGTACAAAGGAAAGGAATTGGTGCGCTGGTGTGGAGGTGACTTGAGGCTAGGCTGGAGAAGCCAAGCAGGGCAGCTCAGGGATACAAGGTGATTTTCTTTCTCTTTCAGTTTGCCATGGAACCAAACTACCTCCACATCTGGCCAAGAAACACTTTCATGATGATTGCGCTACCCAACATGGTGATAACCCAGAGTTACACTCCCTTGGGGCATGGGATGGAGCTTGCAGGGATGAACTGCCGGTGGTGGCAGACACGGGGCATGGACTGGGAGGGCTGACGCCTGCTTGGAGAGGTGCCTGGAGGGACCTCCAGCCTGAGCCAGGTGTTCCCACAGCCTGGGGGGTGCAGGACAGCACCCCTAGAGCCAGCCCTGCCCCACAGAGCTGAGCAGGTACCTGGGCTGCTTCTCTCTGTCCATGCACCCTCACTCACCCAAGACCCCAGGAAACCAGCCACCTGCAGCTGGATGATATCAACCAGATACGGGAGTACCTGGGCAGCCTGCCAGGCCTGTTGTAGCAAATCCTGCACTGCACTCGTCTGCCACTCATTTCCCCCCTGCACTGCCCAGCATGTGCAAACACCCCATGGGACATGGGGTGATTGAGCGCTGTTCCCTGCTGCATAGGCAGGTCACTGCAATAGCTGAGTGACCAGCAGACTGGGCATCGAGCTGCTGGTCCATGCATCGGGTGCTTTTCATGGCCTCGGGGCTTCTTTCTAAACTTCCTCCCTGGCTGGCAGGACAAGTCCTTCACCTGCACACTCTTCATGCCCTTCGAGGAATTTGAGAAGCTAACAACTGGCGAGCAAGTACTGGATTTTTTCCAGACCTACTTCCCAGACTCCATCCCCCTCATCGGAGAGTAAGTGTCCCCACTGCCCCTTCTTGCTCCTCAACACGGTGCCACCACACCAGGGGACATGCCCGTACCCAGCCAAGGGCTCCCTGTGGCCTGGACTCTGCTGAAGCTGGCGGGCCAGCAGCGTGTGAACACTGCTACACTGGCTCTTCATGGCCTCTAGGAGAGGCGGAACAGAGAGACGGGGGTCTGCATTGCTTCTTCAGTGTAATAACAGGGTCAGCAACAAGACACAGTCCCATCCCTCAGTAGCCTCTGATTAAGTCACATTTGAGCACTGTTTTGTACCTTGGAGGCACAGTCCAGGCCCTACCACTATGGGGAGTGGAAAGCAGGTCACTTCCCAATGATTCCGTATTGCTGTTGAAGTTTTTGAACTCCGGAGATGGATTAGCTGATAATTTGCTCCTTTTTTTTTTTTTTTTTTTTTTTTTATGTTAGGGTTGGGTGAGTAAAATGGCTCCACCAGAGCTAAGGTAAGGGTCATGCACAGAAAACAGCAGCAAGGAGATAGACCCGCTCTTGAGATATCTAAAATCTCAGCATCTGTGTAACTCAGCTAACAGACTGAGAAAAGCTAGGCTGGCAGGTATCATGGTTGGCCAAAAAAAAAAAAAAAAGAAAAAATCCAAACTGTGCTAACTAAGCAAAGTCTGGCACTTACTAAAACAAGAGTCAGGGCTGTGAGACGAGAATAGGCCATTCCCAGCAGCAAGCTGCTCCTCGTGCAGTTGGACCCTGTCTGGCTCTCACTGATGGGCAAATGACACCAGGGCAGCAGCATCTCGCTCCCCCGAGGGTCCTGGTGGGGGGGTGGACCAGGACCAGCCTTTCCAGCACATGTCCTGACAGCTGTTGTTCTGTTTGGTGCGTCCCCATCTTCCTTCAAAGAGGGAAGCTCCACAGCCAGTGGGAGCTCCACCTCATGCTATTAATGCTTCTACTTTGCATTGTAGCCATTATGGGCTTTTTTCCAGCTGATACTAAGGTTCTCAGCTGTGCTAGACAATTTCCTTTCCTCTTAAGGAGACTATCTCACAGGCCTTCATAGAAATTTAGAAACTCAGATATCCTCTGGATATATCCTTCCTCCACTGCTGCTCGTGCTAAGCAAACTGAGATATTGATGACACTCTTACTCACAGTCAAGTTGTGTGTAGAGCTTAAAACTTGCAAACAAAACATTTGATCCCTTTGAAGCCCTGCATTCAGTTGCATGCACACACACTGGAGCAACTGACTGTTTCAATATGGGCACGAGTCTTCTCAGAGAACCTCTATGCATGCAGCTGATCCTTGTTAGGCCCAGTTGTTTGAGCAGATGTGGTGTTTCTCCAAGCGGAGATGGCAGTACCTGAGCAGAATGGAGGGTGCACGGTGTCTGCAGGATCCCGAGCAAGGTTGGTCTGAACATACTGTGCTACATCTGTGGGAAATGAAGCTATCTGCCTTTGTGAAATCATGTTACGCCACGTACATATGGCATGCTTGCTTAACGTATAGTGGGAAGTTAATGAAATAGGTATTCGGTCTTCCACGTTTTTTCCAGCATAAATATCCTAGTGAACAAGTGTGATTTTTGCATCCCAAGGTGGGCAGTGCCTGTGGCCCTGGCTTCCTAAGCTTGGACGAGGCATAGTTTGCTCTTGTTGTCTCTTGTGGTCCCATCAAGTGAAGTATCTGTTGTTTTGCCTGAAGGCGAGAGCTGAAGCACGATTACTTTTTGCTGCCAGCCCAGGCCATGGTATCTGTGAAGTGCTCCTCCTACCACCTTGCCTCGCGGTGTGTGCTGATGGGAGATGCTGCTCATGCTGTTGTGCCCTTCTATGGACAGGGCATGAATGCAGTAAGTTCACAGCTTGCCCTGGGCTGTGTCAGTTAGGTGCCCACTCTTTTCACCCAGAAATCCCTATTTTTACAGTGTAGCTCCACAGAGCTCATGGGCTGGCCCATCCCATGGTCTGACGTCCTCTGCATGGGCAGGTGTTGAACTCCTCCAAGACACCTGGCTGCTTGCTTGGACCAGGCTGCACTCTGGGAGACAGAGAGGGGACAGGGCATTGGTGCCACCTTTCCACAGGGCAGAAGACTCCTTGGGGGTGGGTGGGGATGGGTGGTCCCGTGGGAGACCCAGCCTGCTGGCAAAGGCCACCTGCTACCATTCTTCTACAAGATCCCTGGCAGCGTAGCCTGGAGGAAGCTTCCTGCTCGGAAGCTGTGGTCAGCAGGACACTATGCTTGCCAACAGCCACATTAGCTAAGCATCTGAGGGCACTTCTTGTGAACATGTGACTCCTGCTGCCTATTTACCCTCTAATTTTCCTCCCAGGGCTTTGAGGATTGTCTGGTCTTTGATGAATTAATGGACCGGTTCCACAACGACCTTGGTGAGTGAGATGGCTGAGGAGGAGCTCTCTGGAGCTGACAGCAGCTGGAGGCCCTGCTGGGGAGCTGCCTGTGAGCTGCTGCTTTCTTTTTCCAGATGCCTGCCTCCCTGAATTCTCTAGGCTGAGGGTGCCAGATGACCATGCGATCTCAGATCTAGCCATGTACAACTATGTAGAAGTAAGTGACCAGCACACAGGCTCTGGTCCTGGGGGCTATCCATGCAGCAGTGTCCTGCCTTGTTACTCAGTGAGGAACCCACGCTTGAGCAGGGAGACGGCAGCTCTCGCAATGCTGCCATTATACCCTGTCAGAGTCTCCCACATTTGTCTGTTTGCTTTCTCTGGACCGGGGATGCTTAGGTTGGTGAGGCTCTACTCTCCATGGTGACTGCCTGAGACAGGCAGTGACAGCTTGCGGAGACCTAGCAAAGAGCAGGGGGCTCTGCCAAGACGTCCTGCAAGCAGGTGATGATTGCTCTTTTGCAGATGCGAGAGCATGTCAATTCAACATGGTTCATTTTCCGGAAGCAGGTGGACAACTTCCTCCACACCCTCATGCCTTCTACCATCATCCCGCTGTACACCATGGTAAGACCAGAGCTTTGCTCTTCGTCCTGGCCCACTGTGAGCTGCTCCCAGCTGGCTTGAGGTGGTGACCTGCTCATGCAATCTCCCCAGGTGACCTTCAGCAGAATTCGCTACCACGAGGCGCTTCAGCACTGGAAATGGCAGAAAAAGGTAAGAGGCTGCGCCCATCCTCCCCATGCTGTGAGCCCCACATCCTGCACACCCGCACTGACCACTGAGCTTTGGCGGTGGGATATTGCCAGGCGGGTGCAGGTGTTGAGACAGCCACTTGCAGGGGAGAGCCCAGGGGGCCCCCACGCACGTGCAGGGTACCGTGCTCTCCTGGCACGTTTCCCTTGCAGCCAGTGCTGGGAGCTCCCTGCTTGGAGCTGCTCCTTCAGCCTGGATAATCAATACAGCTGACATCCTCCTGGCATGTGCTGGGCCAGGGCTGCTCTTTCGGCTGGCACCAGGCATGGGGACTTTTTTGCCAAGAGGCTTCACTGGTTGCTCTGCGCCAGGGTGTGCTTGCAGCAGAAGGCAGTGTGTGTTGAAAGCAGCAGGAGGTGGCCTGTTCTCAGCTCCCTGTGCTGCGATCAGCTGTGTGGTGACCCTTGGTCTTGCTTTTGGGAAGGAGGAACTGAAGGTCTGGAGCCTTCCTCATGTGCCTGCAGTGCAGTGAGGACTGGCTGCAGGCCCTGAGTTCTAGCGAGCAGCTATGTGTGCTTGCTGCAGGTGACTTTCAAATGCTTCACTTTGTGCTGCAGGGTGGGAGCAAGCTCCTGATAATGCCAGGATTTCTCTTTGCACTTGCAGATAATTAATCGAGGGCTCTTCATCGTGGGGGCGGCAGGACTAGGCGGCACCTACCTGCTCATAAAGAGACTGGCATGGGACTCAGACTTCCGCCTACAAAACTTGTGGGGCTGGTGCCATTACATCAGGAATACCAGAAATTTTCCCTTCAGCACCCAAGTGGCTCAAATGTAAGAGGAGGTTCTGGAAGTAATAAAAGTGAAAACACAGGCAGTTGGCTCAGCTTGATGATGTTTTTTTCTCTTGGGATGTAGCCTGGCAGCTCCTTCAGCCCTTCTGTCTTCTGGCCCCCAGGGGAAGTGGTGGTCCCTCTTCCTCTCCCCAGGCCAGAGGAACTCAATGGGGCACAGAGTGCCTACAGAGCCTCTGCAGGGGCTCATATGTATCTCTGCCTAATCTCAGCAGCTTTGTCTCTGGAGTGATGCTGCATGTCATGGGTTGGGCA
Organism: Chauna torquata; assembly: GCA_013399475.1. Taxonomy (NCBI): domain Eukaryota; kingdom Metazoa; phylum Chordata; class Aves; order Anseriformes; family Anhimidae; genus Chauna; species Chauna torquata. The sequence goes on along the minus strand of VXAL01006797.1, from coordinate 139,251 downwards.
AGGGTTTTGTGTGCAGAACTGGGGGGAGTGTGCACTCTCCCAGCCAGCAGGACAGACTTGAATTGGTCAGGGTGTCTCAGTCCACATTGGAACTGCCCCAGTATTGCTGCCTTCTGCTCTTACCAAAATCCAGTCTCTCCCCACCTTTCATCCTCCTCTTATGCTTCTGGGAGTAGTTTATCTCAGCTGGTTCTTGATTTCCAGTTGGATGAGAGATGTCTCCCATTATCTCAGGTTCATACTCTGGCTTGCAGGCGTGAGGTTGCCTGTTGTGCCCACGCCTCTAGTGCTGAGCAGGCTCACACAGCGCCCATTTTAAGGCACTCTGCAGGCAGGTCCCTCCTCTTAAATTTCTCCTTCTGAAACACCTTAGTAATACATATCTGTTGAAGAAACATATCACTGTCACATTGTTGATATTTTCACATAAATAAATCAAAAGCTACCACACAATTTTAAAAAATGCATATATATTTTGCCTGCAATTTTTGTGTTTGAAAATGCTATTTAAAATTTACAACCCTTTGTTGTTGTTTAGCCCAGCAGGCAGCTAAGCATCACACAGCTGTTCACTCACCCCCCCACCCCCACACCCAGTGGGATGGGGGAGAGAATCGGAAGAAAGAAGAGTAAAAGCTCATGGGCTGAGATAAAGACAGTCGAATAGGACAGAAAAGGAAGGGAAAATAATAATAGAAATAATAATAATAATATACAAAGCAAGTGTGCACAATGCAATTGCTCTCCATCTGCTGACTGGTGCCCATCCTCGAGCAGCGCGCACCCCCGCGCCCCACCGGCCAGCCACCCCAGTTTTATTGTTCAGCGTCACATCACATGGTATGGAATATCCCTTTGGTCAGTCTGGGTCAGCTGTCCTGGTCCTGTCCCCTCCCAGCTTCTTGTGCACCCCCAGCCTCCTCGCTGGCAGGGCAGCACGAGAAGCTGAAAAGTCCTTGGCTCTATGTAAACACTGCTCTGCAACAATCAAAAACATCACCACTATTTTCATCAAAAATGCAAAACACAGCATTGTGTGAGCCTCTATGAAGAAAATTAACTCTGTCCCAGCCAAAACCATGACACTCTTTCTTTTTTGCTTTTCCATCAAGACACATTTCTTTCTGCTGCTGTCTGTGTGCTGTGCAGGTAAGTGCCTCCATGCTGGCTTCCTTGCCTCCTGCACCCCTCACAAGGAACAGTCACCAAGACATTGAAAACAGTATGTGTCTCAACTTCCATGTGTGTACGTACACCATCACATGTGTATGCACTGGCTAGCGGGCTCAAAAGGTGTGCCCTGCTTAGATGTGCTATATTTCAGATGAACTTGAGAACATGAGCTTTTTGTGATTTTGAAACACTATTTGGAAGGTTCTTGGTTAGTTGAATATCAGCCAGCTTCCTTTCCCCAAGTCAAGGAAAAGATGATTAATTTATTCTTGATGGAAATGAAACAGCTTTAAGAAAGAATGTTCTGGGTCACTGCTTGAAGTCTGGAGGAAGGGCCCTTTTCACACCTGCCTGAGAAACACTTCTGACTGTTGCAGGCAGGTCTCCCCACAGACAGTGCCAACAAGCCTCTGGGCTAAAGCAAGACCAAGGGGCCTGAACGACCCTCTTAGTTCACTGCTTTCCCTCTTGGCTTTTGTGCATGCCCTAGCATATACTTCTGTCTAACGCAAGTACTGCTTGTATTTGTTTTTGAAAAGGTCTGGATCCCTGTGCTTGCATGCCTCACTGAGTTTCTCTAACTGTCCTCCTAAGCATGTACACATTTGTGCTTGTACTGCACAGCCTACACCAGCAGTAAGACCCACAGCTACTGATTCTCTCTTCATGTTCAAGTAATAAAAGCCTCTGTCTAGGTCCCTGGCAGCGGGCATTACATCAGAGACCCAGAGCCCTGGTGGGTGCCTCTGGTGTCTTCACGCAGCCGGGCATGGGATGCATGGGAGCTGCCCCAAATCAGGGTCCTTGAGCTGAAAATAGGTGCAGGCTGGGAGAGCACCGGAGAAAGTGTCAGATGTGCTTTCCCTCTTACTCTGCCCTAGACCCTCACAGTCATTGCTGGAGAACCGCTAAATGGCCCAAATTAACCTTTGATCTGATGTTATACAGACACTCTTGTTTAAGGTGGTTTATGTATAGCAGCTCATAGGTGGAGACAAAAAGTGGTTTGCATCATTTTGTGAGCTGTTTTTGGCTTGCAAGGGAGCACCTTTCAGGACATAGCTGGCAAATTTGGATAGAAGGCAGCATGTTTCTCTGGTCAGCATCTTCCCCAAGCACAGCATCTGTAGGAGATGCTGGCAGCCACGACAGGACTTTGCTGTAGTTTCCCTGACAAGTACTTGGGCTGCTGCCCTAACACCTGATTCTTGGACAGATGTATGTACTTTATATATTAATTTTTATTAACTTTAAACATATTCATAGAGCAAACAGAGATTTGACATAATACAGCTATATGCAAATTATTCTCGAACTTGAAGCAAATACAGAACTGTACGCATATTTCAAAGGAATGACCGACGACCTAAGAGGAACTAGCTGCTGTGCAGAATTTGAAAAAGCACAGAGCTGGAGATGCTCTGTGTAATGCCAGGTCTTTCACATTCCCGGTCCTCAGCATGTCTGAGGCACTTGCAGATTTAGACCTGGAGTTGGTAGAAAAAGCTGTGGCTCAGCTCTGAGCGGTGGGCAGTGTTTCACATGTTCATTGCCTCTGGTGCTGATGTTCCACAGTTGAAACTGCTGCTCCTTTGCTTCCTTGTTACACAGCAGTCTCAAGGTCTGGTGGAGGTAAGCCAAGCTTGCAGGAGCCCAGGTAGAAATGTGGAGGAGACCAAGGTAGGTCTGAGGGGGGATCAATACTGGGGAGCAGCTGATGATTTAGAAGAAAGATTCAGTGCATGTTCCCTGTCTGCCCATCATCTCCAGGTACAGCAACCTCCAGAGAAGACCGCCAGCCTGAGGACACTCCACATCCCACTCAGCATTTAGTAGTTTAGAAACGAGCTGCAGATGTTACAGGGGAGAGCAGTGCAGCAGGGGATGACTGGGCATGGAGCGGCCTGTGAGTAGAGCCTGCTAGAGCAAAGGGAAATGGCAGTTTTGAAATCCCAGCTGGAAGTGCTCTGTGCAGTAAGCTGGTTTTGGGACTTGGTGTCTGAAGGTCCAGCCATGAGGCAAAGTTAGCACCAAGAGCTGAGACAGATGGTAACCAATATGGGAGCCATTGCATGTGCCTGCTGGTGAGATCTGCTCTGCAGCCCCATCCATGGCAAAGCTGCTGCTGTTCCCTCCTCCCACAACACAACCAGCGAGTGCCAGGCGAGCAGACAAAGTGCCATGCAGGCCCTCAGTCACCACCTGATGTACTGGCGGCCTCTTGGAAGAAGGGAACAAACCAATAGAATAAAGAAGAAGAGGTGGGAGCCTTAGTTTGAGATTTCCTTAGCTTGACATTTCCTTATTTAATGATGGGTCCTAGTGCTGCCAGGCATTGCTCCATTTCATTGCCCGTCAAATCTGGGGTTCACAACCGTGGTGGTGGCACTCTTGAATAGGGGATTATCAGCCTGGAGGGAGAAAGGTGAAATGCCCATTGTGTTGTGTGGAATTGGATTTTCAGCAGTGTGTTACCCACCCCAACCTGACTTTGAATGATGCAGACAGCATAGGCAGGCCCAAGGTCAGGCAGTGGGAAGATCCAGGTCTGCCACACTCTGGGCACTGCCAGCTGCGGCTGCCTCTGCAGAAGATGTCCCCTCCATGCCCATCCTCCTGGCATCCCCCCTTCATGCAGGCGTCCCGATGCCTGCTGTGTCCCACTACTGTGGATGGGCTCTCTTACATCATTCCACTTGGCCTTGGACTTCTCCTTCTCAAACCTGCGGTATTCCCGGCGGTCAAACAACTCTGTCAAGAGCCGCCAGATCAGCAGGAGCACCAGGCCGATGAGAGCCACACCAGCAATGGTGCCACCTACAATCAACGCGATGTTGGGGGGCTCCGGGCACTCTGCAGAGCAAACAGACCACATTCATCTTCAGCCCCTGGGAGAGCTGGTGGGGCAGGAGCAGGAGGTAAGGGGCAAGGGTACCTTTCTTAGGGTCGACGGTGATGGTGTACATCTCCTCCCCATCATCCTGGGCCATGCGGAAGGAGATCCAGCAGTTCTTGGAGTCCTTCTCCCTGCACTGCCGGCTCCCCGCCCGCAGCTCTTCAGTAAGCTGGATGTTGTTGCAGGCCTCAGAGCAGTTCTTCTCCAGCGGCCCGCCCTGGAAGGCCTTGCACTCCACGCAGGAGCTGCAACACAGGCGGCTGCAGCTCATTTCTGCAGCGGCGGCAGAGCCCTGCACCCCAGCAGCGCTTGCCCCTGCGCTTGCCCCACCCCACCGCTCAGCCCCATCACTCACACATATCTGCCACAGGGAGAGGGGCAGCCGGGGCACTCCTCACAGAAGGGGGGCTGGTAGTTCCCCCGGCACTGGCAGCGGTTGCAGTGGCAGGAGCCGCGGAGGCTGCACTCGTTCCCACGGATGTTCAAACAGCCTTCTGTCGACTTCTTGCACTGGCAGGCGCTGCCTTGGTAGTCAGGCATGCACCTGCACTCGCCACAGTCGCAGCGCCCGCGCTCTGTGGGGGGAAACCTCTCCAGTCATGGCCCCGCAGGGCTCAGGGCTGCCTATGGAGGAGGGGGCTGCAGGGAGCTGCCCTGCCAGCCCCCTTGTTCAGCTGCATGGGCAGCGTGTCCTCCAGAGGTATCCTCCCTGGTACGTGGAGGATGGGGATGGGAGGAGGGTGAAAAGCAGGAGCTGGTCACTCTCTGCCAGCTCTGACCACGTCCTTGCTTGGAAGGAGCCATCGCACAGGGGCTAGGGCTGCCTTTCCAGGAGGGGCTTTCTGAGGGCAGTGTGGAAACATGCTTGTGCAGCTCAGGCACTGAGATGATGCTCCCACTGCCCGTGCTCGGGCAGCCCAGCTGCTTACCTTTGCCACCACACAGGGAACCGTTGTGAAACTCGCAATTCATGTTGTCGCACTCGCAGAAGGTACCATAGATCTCCTTGTCGGGCACGTCGCTGCTGTGGCAGACACATTGCCCGCACACACAGTCCCCCAGCCCTGAGCAGATGACTGAGCTGTTGTCCCTTCGGCAGCTGCCCTCTAGCTCTTTGCTGGTCTTGCCTTTGGTTTCGCACTCACAGTTCTTCCCCGTGTAGCCTGAGTTGCAGCTGCCGTGAGAGACGAGGAGTGAGTCTGGGTCAGTGGCTGCAAGAAATGCTGCAGAGCATGTGCAGGGCTGAGCTCAGACCTCAGCCAAAGTGGAGCAAATCTGAGACAGCCTCACCGGAAACAAACTTGTCACCAGGCATCTGCAGCACCGCGCTTTGGCGCTAATTCTGGGCAGTACATCAGTGGGAAACCTTAGAAATGCTGCTCTCTGTGCTGGTTGTATTTACAACACCAAACGGTTGCCCAGAAACTATTATTATATTTATAATTTCCAAACACTTGTCAGGAGATCTGAGTGTTTCCTGAGGAAACCCAGTCTTTTCCTCTCCTACTCACTGAGGGGCCATGAAGCATTAATTATGCTTAAAGATGTACATGAACTCCAGCTCAGAAGTGAGATTTTTTAGTGATTTCTACAGAAAGCTGCCTCTGCTTGATGGATGGGCCAGTAGATGGTTGGATGGATGGATGGATAGTTGGATAGACAGAAGGGTCGGTGGATGGATGGTTGGGTGGATACATGGCTGCCCTTAGGAAAGTAGCAGGCTCCACAAACAGAAGAGAGACCTCATTGTGTCCCCTGTCACCATAAGCTTAAACTGCTGCTCCAAGTAAGAAAATCGGTGCAAAGCTTCAGAGCGAGGCCATGCATGACTGCCCAGGGGACATTTCTCTCTCACCGGGCCCTGCATCCTGCAGGCAGCACAAAGGTGCTGGCAGGAATCAAGCACAGCCCACAGCTGCCCTCAGCTTGGCCCAACGGCCCTCTCCCAGCAAATCCCCAGCCCTGGCAGCATTTGAAATAATATTTTGTGGGGAACAGCACTCACCTGCAGATCCCACAGATGATGCTGCCTTTTCCACTGCAGGCAGTTGGGTCAGGCTGCTCTCTGCAGTTGCAGTCACAGTTGCTCTCCAGGTGGACGGTGAGTGTGTCTGTGAAGCCCAGTGGCCGGATGGTGAAAGCCTGGCTTTTGATGCACTCCTTTGCCATGATCTTCACTTTGAAGGTGACCTAGAAGGTGCAGAGTGAGAAAGGGAAGGGAAGGGCTGGAGACCGCTAGCTCAGTAATAAGAGGGTGATATTGGCCCTAGGCTGAGCACACATATGTCCAGCACAATGGAGGATCCCTCCCTATCCCACAGCATTTTGGACACTTTGGGCCTTAAATTCATGTGAACAAAAAGTCTGGAACAACAGGCTGGGTTCCTGCCATTAGACAGGAAAGGCAGCAAGAACCCTGTGAGCTGCATGGCATTCCCAGTGCAGGGGAACATACCTCATCATTGATCTTGACATTGTCGCACTGCCCTCTTGCTTCATCCAAGACTACCTTGTTGTTATTGCAGATGGAGTCATATTTGACATCCAGGGCATCTGGCAGGGTGGAGTGGTCCAAGATGATCCGTGAGGAGAGGTTCTGTGAGGAAATGGTGGAGAAAGTGCAGTCAAGAAGAGACTGAAGCAAGAGGATGTGGGGTTGCTTCCCCCAGCCCACAGGACAAGGGCAGGGAGCACCCCAGGCCAGGGTCTCAGCTGGCTGTGGCAGGGTGGAAAAGGCAGGCAACAGCATCAGAGAGGTGGAAACCTCTTGTGTGCAGTGGCAAGAGTGGCTTAGCATGTCCCATCCTCAAAGCCCCAGTCCCACCTGCTCTCTGATGATGAGGGCACATGATGGGAACTTTTCCGTGCCTGGAGCTCTGCCAGATAGGCAAAACGCATCCTCATCCAGCACTTACATTGTAGGCCACCTGGATGAGTTCAATGATGTTGCTGGAGTCCTCATTCAGCTCCCCCACCGCTGACTTTGGGATCATTTCACTGAGTTTCTGCCAATGGAAAGCAAAGGAGTGAGCGATCCTCCCCCATGACAGCAGTGGCAGGAGGACACACATCTGTCCTCTCAGAGAACGACAGGAGGCACCTGGACCAACTGAAGTCTACTTACTTTGTAAACATCTACCATTTTACTGGTGACAGCAAAAATGGGCTGAATGTTGTTTTCGGCAAGTTTCTGGACCAGCTGGCCAACGGAGGGGTAGTCCTGTATGAGGAGAGGGGGCTGCACTGAGTGTGATGTCCCCCACCAGCAGACGGGTGGGCAGTTGGGGTTGTGTGGCCACTCTGTGGCCCCAGCACCATCAGCAACCTGTGGCAGTGTGGCCACCAGAAAGCCCAGGCTCAGGCATGGCTCTCTTTAGGTCTTAGATGACCTTGTGGTCACAGCGACATACTTCTAACTGACGTTTTTTTCTGCCTGTGGGAATGTAGCTGGGGTGAAACACGGGGAGACTGCTTCTTGAATGGCAATGTCTCCGGTTTGTTCATGCTACTCTGGAGGTCAGTGCCAGGCTTTTGCTGATACAGTTGCTATGAGTATGAGGAAGACCACACAGAGGGCCCAAAACTGCAATTCATTGCCTGATGCCAAGTGGTGAAACAGAGACGTGAGCTGGGGCACCTGAGGCAGCAGCACCTCTGCTCCCAGGGTGTGCTGCATCCATCACCCTGCCACGCTGGTGCTGGCTCCTGGGCGCCCACATGGGCTGCCAGGTCCCACTGCGGAGGTGACAGGAGCTGCCCCCACGGGCTGAGAGCACACAGCCACTAAGCAGACTGAGGAACGCGGCCCAAGGTACTTACAAACTCATTGCTCTTTTTGTACATGTTGTCCTCCAAGTGGCACTGGCCGTCATTGGGGGTCAGAATGGCCCCGAGCTTGCCATCACCAGCGAAGTGGAAGCCGTCATCGGTAGCGTACACCAGCAAGCGGGTCACATTGCGCCAGCCAATCAAGTCCTGCAAGTGGCATGGACATCACTGAGACCTGTTCCTGCGCGGGGCTGGGGCAACAGTGCCTGGGCATGGCACCCATTGCCAAAGCACTGGAAGTCACATCAGCCATGGCAAGGGGCAGAAGGCGCAGAGGAGGGTTATGGGGGATCAGAGTCAGGAGGCTCTGGGGTAAGATGCTCTCTTGTACCCAGCCTGGGCATAACCTGCCCCTCTGTTGAATTGGGACTTTTACATGAATTGCAGGCCTGAAGTTACACAATGGGCACCCACAGCCTGCCTGGAGAGGGACAGAGCCAGCTCCTGATGGAGGGGCCGTAAGCAGAGGCAGCAGCCCTCACGCCTGCCCGCAGCTGCAGAGAGCGGGGAGGACTTGGGGCCAGTCCATCAGGGACTCACCCCGCACACCGCTGCCTGCATCATGGCATCTAGCCCCCCCTCCGGGGCATCCAGGTTCCCCGAGATGAACTGCTTCCCCACTTCGCTCTCGAACTTCTCAGCATCGTCGGTCAGCGAGAGGATGTGCTTGAAGGCGAAGGGAGGTTGGCACTGCTTGTCCTTGTTGGGGCAAGGGTTCTGCAGCTTCTCAGGGTGTGTGTTGACAAATGGCAACACCGTCTTGTCCACGAAGGAGCCAAAACCTAGGGTGCCCAGGACCACAGTGTTAGGGGCAGAAGCAGGCAGGGGCTGGTGAGTGTCCCCATGGCACCGGGCATGGACAACCTCCTGGCTCCTGCATGGGGCGCTGAGTATGTGTCCACGTCCCTTGCCCTGGCACATTCTTCAGCCTGGCAGAGGATGGCTCACACTGCCTGCATCCTGCATCCTGCTCTGCCCTCACGCCTCAAGGCTTCTACTGGCAGAAAGCAGCTGTGCCGTGGCCCTGTGCCAAAGACAGGCTCACCTATGCGGCGAGAGGGTGTGGTGCTCTCCAGTGCTCTGAGCAGTTCCCCTCCCAGCTTCTTCACCTTCTCTAGGTCATCCAGCATGGAGTAGGAGAGGTCCATGAGGTAGTAGAGATCAATGGGATAGCCCATGGCACGGCGAAACTTCACGTCAAATACAGCGGGCTGCCCTGCAGGACAGGGACACCAGGGTCAGCTGCTGTGCTGTAGGTCACATCTTGCCTCATCACCCACCCCCCGCTGGGATTCTTCTCTGTTTGGGAGGAAACATGACCTACAACATGCTGCCATGCACCCGTACAGCTACAGGCTCCATCCTTGCCCTCCCTGAGCTGTCAGCTGTCCTCAAATCCTCACTGGAGCTTTTCCTCTGGGACTCCTCATCTCCTGTGACTCCCTTCTCTCCAGGAGACCCCTCAGCTCCCCTGCAGGGGCGATCTCTTGCCAAGAGCCCATTCAGTTTTGAAGGGGTGGGGGGTAAAAAGCATGTGTAACAAATATTGTCCAGCTCTAGATGCTACCCAGCTGAGCCTGGGGGCAAGCAGAAGATTATTAGCAACACTGCAGAAACCATACCTATCCTCAGCTTCAGGTGCACTTCCTGGGGAGTCAGTTGTATCTCATTGCTCAATGCACTGTCCTGTGTCCTTGTAATTTCATTGTCTGGAAACTCAATCTCGCTCTGTGGGCATCCCCTCTGCTGCAGCTGCTCTATGCTGTCACAGCGGATGGAGTCTGGCTCGCCAGCTTTGGTGAAATTCTGCATGTTGCAATATCAACAGGAAAAATCAGAGAAGCGGGAGATAAGTGGGCACAATACCAGATGACCCAGCTCCCAAACCAGGTCTTCTGGGGCTCTGGGATATTGACAGAGAAAGGAAGGCTGAAGACCTGCTGGCCTCATCCAGCAGGGAGTGCGTGAAACCCTCCCAGGATGCTGTCCCCCCACTCCGCTGTGGGGCAGGGCAGCACTAGTGGAGCTGGCAGGGTGGCTGTTGAGCTGCCGGTTCGCTGACAGCACGAGAGGCTTAAGTGGACCTACCAGCTTCTTGCACCAGGCACAGCCAGGGCCAGACTGGATGCAGTCCTTGCATGTCCCCACCTTGATCTTGGGGCACTCCATGGTGAAGGCTGAAATGAGGAGAAGATGGGTTTGATATGGGGGGCACAGAGGAGAGGCCAGTCTGCACCACGAGCAGCTGTGGGGTGTTCAGACTCCCAGTGGCGGGCACCCACACTGTCCTGGGCCCACTCTGCCTAGAAGACCCACGCTGGAGGCCCTGCCTTGCCGTCCCTTGCCCAAGCAAGCTCGAGTTACCTCCAGACCCCGGGAAATGCAGGGCTGACCCTTGCATGGCTCTCAGTGCCACGTTCAATGCCATGTTGGGTTTCTCCTCCCTCCAGCGTTGTCTCACTGCCTACATAAGGTGCCAGGGGAAGGCAAGGAGGAAAGGCAGGTGGGACTCACCCATTGTCACCAGCAGCAGCACCCATGTCACTACTGGCAGCCAGAAGCAGCAGTCACGTGGCATTTTCTGCAAGGCAAAAGGTATCTCTATGACAGCCTGACAGACAGTAGCTGCAGGGAAGGGAGCCCTCAAACTCTGTAGAAAGTGGCTGCAAACGATGGTGGCACCAGGTGGATGTCTCCTTCCAACTGCAGGGCAGGTCCTGACAGCGTGCCCCCTACCGAGAGCTCATGTGTTCTTAGAAAAATAAGGCAGTCCGCAATTAAATATAGCTTTTGGACTAAATGCAAAAGTCAGCAGAGCAGGAACTTGCACTGTGTCAGTACACATTCAGCTAAACCGCTCATAGCTTGACATGGTATTTATCCAGACTCTTTTACATCTACATCTACATATATATATATATATATATGTAACGCTGGAAAATCTCAGGCACTACATTTAGTTTTTAGTAGATGTGAGGTTTTTCAGCTTCTGTCGACCTATGTTTGGATGGAAATTGGAGTCAAAATAAACAAAAGAAGCATTTCTATTAATTAACTAGCATGGCATGGAAAAGAAGTCTATTAATACTTTGTTTACATTTAACTGATACATCAAAGAAATAAGTATTTCATGTACTGAATTAATGTAAGTTTTCCTGCTGAGGGTTTCCAACAAGCAATGCAAACCTTAAATACAGCTTTTGAGTAAGTGCTCGAAAAGAAAAATTCTANAAAATTCCAACCCCCCCCCCCCCCTTTATCATTACTGCCTGGTTTAACTTTAAATGAGCAGAACTAGTCCAACTGGCCAAAATGACAGAAAAATGCTGCCTTCCCCTGCAGAAAGACTCCCGCAGCAGGCACCACCTCACCAGGACCTGAGGCCAGGCAGCTCCGACGGGGGGAGAGCAGAAGGGAAAGAGCAAACACTTCTGCTTCTCCACGGGGAGAAACTGATGTTGTTTCAAAGCATGACTGAGAAACTTTACACAGTGTTTCCTTCTCTGGCTCGTGTTTTTTATCCAGGCAGGATAAGAGAGGCTGGTGGCATCTTCCCACTAGCATGCCTGTGAGTCCCATGGTATATGTGCTGTACAGCACGGGTCACCTACTTCCTAGGAGGGCCACATATCATCTCCTGGGTGAGGCCACCGGAGGGAAGTGGAGAGGCTCGCTCCAGCTGTGTGGTGGGGTCCAGTCTGCCAGTGTGGCAACCATTGGGCTGGCTCTTGTGCAAGTGTGCAGGGTGAGCAGGAAGGGCGGGATGCTGGCATCAGATCTGTACTGTGCTCTGCAACAGGGAGGGGGCCAGGGGGTGACAACATGGGTGGGAGGTCTGACCCTGGGGGTGGGGAGGTGATGGCACATCTCTGACCAGTGTGCAAGGAAGGACACGCTGCACATTGTCCAGGGCCCCTGCAAGCCCCCAGGTGCTTGCTGTCCTCAAGCTGCTTGTGCTGTACCACCAGCAGTTTAGAGCATGGTGGAAATCTTGTTCTTCATAAACATGTTTTCCTCGTGCAAGTTGTTCTAGCTGCTCATACTACTTGCTTCTTGTTCCAAAGTACATCTCCTGGTCCCAGAAACTACTGCTAGCCTTTCAGTGGCTAAATTGTTCTCAGGAATCAGCAGAAATGTGAGCTGGTAAGCAATGAACATGCAGCACCCTGGGCTGTGTTGGAGAACAAGGTGGAGGTGTGACACCACCACCTACTTGCAGTGTGCTGAAGCAGAGTGGGAGCAAGCTGACACGAGCCTGCTTGCTTCTCAGCATGGCCATGTCGGACTGCAGCAGGAGCAGTGGTTTTACCATACTGTTGATAAAATCATCTTCATTATCACCATTGTTTCTCATAACAGCTTCCCTCCAGCACAGTCCTGGAGCAAAATCCAAGAGTTGTGGCCTTACAACATGGATGTATTCAGGGAAGTGAGAAAAGAGGACTTTGTTAAAAGACGAAAAAGGGGGGGGAAAAAAAGCATAGAGGAACAATGAACATTTCCCTTTTTAGCAATATTAGACACACCATCAGAAAAACAGGTCATTGGTTTTGAAATAGCTCTTACGGTGCCCTGAGCAACCAAACAGCCCCTCCCTGGTTCCTGCAAGAGCTGTAAAGCGCCGTCACCCTCTCCTGCGGACCTGCCAAACTGAGCAGCTCTGAGTGAAAAGGAAATGAGAGGCAAGAGAAACCTTCAAAAGGCACTGAGGCCAGACTGGTAAACATGGCTGCTCAGATCCGCCTCTGCGGTGTGAGGATGTCTCTTTTTAGCTCATCAGCCTCTGTAAGGCACCAGAGAAGTCAAGGATGACACTGGTCAGCGTTGAATAAAGGCCTGGTCTCCTCCTGAGCGCAGAAGCTGCTAAGGCAGATAGATGAGTGTCATTTTGTGACAATTGCACAGCAAGGTTTGGTGCCTAGCTGTACTATGGAGTCAGAGATGTGTCTGGCCTGCAACGGCCGGCTGCCACCACTGCTTGTAGTGGAGGCCATCTGAACGTGAAGCTCAGCAGCCTTGTGAGACCCACGTTGGACCCAACCTCCCTGGCAGTGCTCCAGCAGCAGCGTCACCTCACACCTGCACAGACAGGCAGTGGTGCTTCTGTGGTCACCCAGTTGAACTCTCATAGTGACACGGCCCAGGACTCCGCTCTGCTGTGCCATTTTGTGAAGCAAACACACACGCTGCAGCCCCATCCTTGCCTGTGACCATTGCTGCTGCATCTCCATGGCCATCCACGGGTGACAGGGCCAGAGGTGAAGAGCACCTGGGCCACATGAGCATTTCCCAAACAGGCCCACGTCTACTGTTTTTCTAGTTCTCAACAGATGAACTCCTACTTAGCTGCTTTAAATGTAATGGTAAGGTACGAACTGAGCTCAGGTGACAGCGTGGTCTCGACCAGGCAGCAGGTGTGAACTGCGCTTGCCATGCTTAGCTGGCCAATGAACATATTTTTGTCACCTCCAAATTCCGTTAGCACATCTCGGGCTTGCAGCTAACAGGTAAAAGCTGTTAAAGTCATGAAAGTAAAAGGGTATAGGCAGTAAAAGCTTCTGGCAGCATGAGGCAGACACCAGCTCCCTGCTGGACTCCTGGCTGCACCTTGCTGGGAAGTGACTTTGGTCGCTCGCTCGGGCCGCAGCACCCTGCACCTGGGATGTGTGCGGTGACCTGCGCCAGCACCAGCCAAGGTGTCCTCCTGAGCCACACCAGGCTCACAGGCAGGGCTGGTGCTTGTGCGGCCACGCTGGCCATACCCGTCACTTTGCCCACACTCGTCATCTGGCACGGGCTGCTGCTTGCATCTGCTCTACAGCACGTGCCTCCTGGACCGGTTTTGGCATCAGTGTGACGACACCCCACCCTGGTATTTTAAGACCACCCAGTGCAAGTGTAGGAAGCACAAGCAGCGTTGCTAATTTAGAAAAGCGCTGGCTGGTTCACACGCGCAGTTTTGCTTTCAGTGAAAGCCATCCAGCCCTGCAGTAAGCTACAGCTGCCTCTCTCCAGGTCTGTAGGAAAAAATATTCATCTCCCTGCTCTTTCCTGCTCTGTTAAAGGCAGATTTATTATGGGCAGAGATCCTCCGTGTTCTAGTGGGAGCACAGTGACGTGCCCTGGTGCAAGGTGCTGCTCACAGCTCAGCAGGTCACAGCGCACTGGTGGTGCCCAGGTGTACCACCGCTGCAAAGCCCTTGGTGCAAGAGGAGGAATCCGGGCAGGGAGACAGGCTTTGCCCCCACAAGGACTGTGGTGCTGGCAGGAGGGAGGAGCCTCTCCCACCCTCTTTTCCTGCAGCACTCCCTTGATTGATACCCAAATGTTCCTAATTGGGCTCTAATGCTTCTACAAGCCACAGAGCTGGTCCTTCTCTCTATTATACCCCATTTTTAAAAGTAAAGCAAAGGGCTGTAGCTGTTTTCCTACTACTCCTCCCCATGTGTAAAGCTGGCTTAGTTCTGGGGACACAGCTGTGAAGGGGAGGTGCAGGAGGGTGTCTGGGGGGGGGCAGCGGGTCTGGAGTCTGCCCTAGAAGGAGGCAGGGGGCCTGGGGACCTCCTCTGTGGTGTGCTCAGCCTCATGAGCTCAGGATGTTGATGCTTGCAGTTGGGCTGCTCTGCAGGGATAGGTGCAGAATGATAAACCCCTGATGTTCATACAACATAGCTCCTGCTGGGTTTTACAGTGGGTGCACGTCTTGTCTGCCTCTTAGTGGGACTCCCAATGCCAGTTTTCTCCCTTTTGTGGAAGAAAAAGCCTGTGTTTGTGTGCGGGCACTTGCGCTTTGCACTTTTTTAAGCTAGGAGGGAGCTTGTACAAGCCAGAAGCTCAGCTGCAGACTGAGGCTCCACGAGCATCTAGTGCTTGGCTTGTTGGAGGTAGTAGGTTCATGCTTACATGCTCATCCCATAAAAGGGAGCAAGTTTCCAATTATAACAGGATTATAAAACCCTCCCAATCCCCAGAAATACATTGGGAACCTCAAAATAAGCCCATCTCTGCTAATGAGTTTTGTGCTGTAGGGTTCATTTTGTGGGCTGGATTTGGATGCCTTTATAACGCTAAAAGTCGTTTCTTTTCCCACAGCAGGGATGTAAAGGGGAGAGCAGCAGCAGAAAGCGCACTGCTTCTTTTTCTTCTGCTGTGCTGGGAAATTATTCACTGCTATGTGGGTGGATGAATGCGTATGTGACGTAGGGTGACTTTCAAAGGGAACAAATGGGGCTTCTGCTTTTGTCTGCCTCCTCACAGCACTCGGAGAAGGGGAAAACAGTTTTTCTGCCTGACTCTGTGTTAGAAGGGCCCAGGCAGAGGCCCCCACAGTGTTTCCTCCATCTGCATTCGCCATCCACGTGGCTCAGCACCGGCCTTGCACTGCCATGGCTGGTCCCGGGTGCACAGCTCCTGGCCCTGCTCTGCTGGGGACAGGTTTGTTTCTCCCCTCTCTTTCAACAGTTATGGCAAGCAGGAAGGATGCACGCAGCTCATCCTTCTGCCTGGCAGGGTCTGTGAGCCAGGCAGTGCGAAGGCAGCCTCAGGGGACGTGCACGAGGACAGGGCCAGGTGTAGCTGTCTCGCATGCTGGCAGGAGCAGACCTGGGCAAGGTGGCCTTGCGGGGTGCCTGACGGGTGCTCAGTTCCACTGGGATGGAGCAGGCTGGAGTGCAGCACAGGGCAGCAAGCTGGGATATATAAATAGGGCTGAAGGGGAAGTGTCAAAGCTAGCTACAGTCTCATTGCTATAAATAAGACAAGCGTTGAACAGCAGAGATGGGTCTTGCAGTCTGTTGGCTGCAACTGTCCTTCACTGCTTTGCTGATGATCTACGTTGTCTTGCAAAATGGGAGAACGTTCTCCCCTGCCCAGTATCCTGGGAGGACTCCTGGAGCATTTGCACCATCTGCCTGTGATGGTGAGGCTGCCATGCACGTGTGATAAACGAGCAGCATGGGGCACAGCAAGGCAGGGAGGTGGATATCACTTGGCTTGTGGTGATTTCTTCTTTCACTTGGTTGGGCGAGACAGTTAGTTCCCACCAAGGCAGACAGACATACACAGGGCTAACCTCTGGCTGTCCCATCAAGGCAGACAGATATACACAGGGCTAACCTCTGGCTGAGACACGGATGCACCCCGTCCATGCAAAATATGTGTGTGCATGTGTGTATGTGTGTATATATATATATACATCTATATTTATACATCCATCTATCTGTATGTATGTATATATATATATAAAAATAAAAGTAGCCTTGCAGGGTCTGCTTGTATCATCTATCTCTATCTATCTACCTATAAATGTATATATATAGATAAGTAGATATAGATATATAAAAACAGCCTTGCAGTGTCTGCCTGCATCACTGATCACAGCCTCCTGCTGTCACTGGTGCCAATGTCCTGTTGCACTTGTCCTAGACTAACCAGGGACGTGTTTACCCACACACTGCTTAGGAACAGAAGAGCTGTTTCTTGTGTCCTTGGTGCTTTCTGACTGCAAGCCTCCTGGCAAGCATCACCCCCATTTGGCAGTGGCATGGAGAAGTGGTGTGCATCCTGCCTGCGGTGACCAGACTGGGGCACCAGCCCAGCCACCTCCGGCCCCAGCAGAAGGGGCTGTGCTGAGGGACACGAGAGGGAGGCTGCAGATGTGGGAGACTTCCAGCTTCTTGTGCTTTGTGCAGTGCGTCTTTCTCTGAGAAAATAAGTCTTGTACCGTGGTCACCAGCTTGCTGAGGTCACTTGCAGTTGAAATAGCCCTGGGATGAGTAGGGTCAGCAGAGTGTAAAACCACCAAGTAAAGCAGGATGTGAAAACCATGGTAGAGAAATGCAACATTTATAGCATTCTCACACTTTTCAGCAGCCATGTACCAGCACCCGTGTCGGCCGCAGGGCGCGATTATCTCGGTGAACGTTCATGTGTTCGCTTTTCATCTCCCTGTGAGGCTGGCAGTCAGGCCTTTAAAAATCATCAAAACTGGAGGTCTGTCTGCTTGAGTCTGATTCAAAACCAAACAGCGTCTGTCTGTCCGGCCTCTCCATCACACCTGGGGTATACTGCACACGCCATATATTTTCCTTTTGCTGCATCAGCAACCAAGCTTCTGCCTGTGTAACTGAGACTTGGTGAAGGACTTGCTTTACCTGGGGAAAGCTCACCTGCAGCCTCTGCTGCTTTCCCTACCTCTGCCATGCATTTTCAGTGGTCGTTTGCAGAGTGTGATGCATAAAGCATACAGAGAGAGATGAATGAGAAGAACAAGGATCTCACGCCCTTTCCTAGCTCTTCTTCCAGTCTTTCAATGGCCCACAGCGGCAAAGGCATCCTCATTTAGCAAGCCCTGATGGGACAGACCATTTGCAACCGGTTTGCCACTGACCTCTTCTGACAGCAAAGCTGGGGTTGTTCCTGGGTGTGAGCTGTGACCTGCGCTCAGGGAAAGTCCCTGTGCCTGTGCGCCAGTGGTGGCACCGCACCGAGCCATCACAGCCTGCAGCCCCGCAGAGGTGGCCGGGGGGATGGGGCTGCTCTGGGTGGCTCCCAGGTGGGAGCTGGTGCAGCCCCCAGCAGTCATTTTGGAGAGTGCAATGGGAGCACCCCAGGCCAGAGCAGGAGCATGCAGCACCAGCTCCCTTCTGCTTTCCAGGCCCGCAGGCAGGTGAGGAAGGAGCTGTTGGGGGTCTGACACCCGCCCCTAATAACCGCCTGCTCAATCCTACCTCCAAAAGCAGAAACATTGCAGACTAGGCAAGTTTGCCTTTGGGAAGGCTGTGATCAACTGGAGGGAGGCATAAGTCCTCCGGCTGCGCATCAAGACGCAGCACACGTAAGGACTCGCCTGGCAGGAGGTTGGATCAAGAGTTATGAAACAAATTCACTGGAAACCCCATGGCTATGAAACTGCCTTGTTGCCCATCCGCCTCCCTCCAGAAAGAAGGTGTACAAAATTGAAATGCAGTACTCACCTTGCATCAAGCCCTCTCTTTGGTTCCTCTGCTGGGCCTGGGGTGAGGCTAGTGGTCCTCAAGCTCCCCTGCTTGGCTGGGAGCAGCAGCTGGTCATTGGGAGCTCTGCACTGTGCAGATCCTTCCTCCTTCTGTCTTGCTGCTGGCTAGGGCAGAAAGGAGGAAGTCAGAGCAGTGGCTGTGGGCGGGCACCTTTCCCCCAAACCCAACCAGCCAAAGCCGAGCCCCAGCTCTGGACCCCGCATCTCAGCCTGCCTGGGGAAGGGACCTGCCAAAAATGCCCTCTCTGTCCACTCTGACCTTCCACAGTGACGCCAGGACCGGCCCCGCAGGCAAACAAGGCTGGTATTGGGGAAACTGGAAAAGTGGTCCCCTGGGGAGCTGCTAGTATCCTTGGATCGGGACGCAGGTGAGTGAGCTCTCCCCTCCAGCCCCAGCCTGGCTCTGGTGTTTTTGCCTCATGGGCAAGCTGCTGGCGCGGCAGGGCTGGGCAGGTCCTCCTCGCTTGACAGAGGATGCCAGCGCCGCTCTCGCCATAGCACAGCTCAGGGACACGTTTTTTTTGAGCAGCCTTCAGATTTTGTCACGCGGGCTGCAGTTACTCCTCCCAGCACACCCACAGCTGTATTTCCCCAAGTAGAGAGGAACTGGCTCCAGGCAACTATCTCTTAACCTCTTTAGGGCATTTAAGTAAAAAACGCATGGCATCATAGATTTTTTAAAGATAATTAACATGGGACTCTTGTTATTTGCTTTGTAGGTTTTAGATGCGGGGGTTGCATCTGTTGGCCTTTCACAGCTTCAGTGAGGACTGGTTTCAAAAGCTGGTCGAAAGCTATATCTGCATGTACAAGGTGCGCCCACTGTGAATAGTGGCAGTACGTGGTGTCTCAGTTACAGCAAGGTCACATTAGTGAGTGTGACGCATTATCAGGCATCTATGCATGCCCTACAGTTATGGAGCTGGGTTTACTTTTCCTGGAGCTCCTGCAGCAAGTGGACAGAATCATGGTGTCAGCAGCAAATTTCGGAGCCCCAGCGAATGCTCTACGTGTTAGGTTTTTATTAAGGAAGACAACAGCAGCACTCTGGGCTGGTTTCATGGTGGCCAGGCACTGGGAATAGCTGCAATGCACCACGTGCAGGAGCATCAGTGTGGCTGTAGTCTTGCTGGCATGGTGGGCTTGTGTGGATGGAGCTGGGGAAGCTGGTAGGGCTTCCCACCTGTGCGACAGACCTGGCGGAGGAAGTGTGGGCAAGTGAGAGGCACTGTTGTAATTCTCGTTTCGATGTTGCATCAGGCCCGTGTAATTCCTTACTGGGCTCCTGTTTTCTCTCCTATTCCTTCACTGGCTTTGCCAGCCCCTCCTGCCCTGCTGACAAAGGGTCAAACGAAGGTTGTGGGAGAGCCGGGGTCAGTGGGGGAGCTCCAGGCATGGGCGAACGATAGGTCCCTGCAGCACAGAGCTGGGGCTTTCTAGCGTTTCCCCCATCTTGCCGAGCTGCTTCTTGTGCTCTCTTGCAGCCTGGCCTGGGTGGATGTCCACAGCAAAGCACTGTCTGCAACAGTGCCTAGGGAATCTTCACCTGCCCCCGCAAGCACATCAGTGCTGGTAGCTCGTCAGTCCAAGCTACTTATTGTGTGCATTAGCCAACACATAATTACTCCTATGCTGATGGGGAAAAGAAGCAAAAGCAGGATTGAGCCAAAGCTGGAGAAGGCAGCTCTACCAGTGCAGTTTTCAGCTGGTTAAGTTTTAATCTTTCACATTTCCTGATTCAGGCACAACTTCCACTTTTTAAAGGATGTCTTTTTATTTCTACATTTTATTTCTCCTTGCTGCTGCTTTTTAACCCTGCTGCAGGTGGGCATCCTTTAGAGGCCTGTACATGTACATGCGGTGACAGCCCATCACCACAGGGTCACTGAATGCTCTCCAGCCTGACTTTTTCAAGGTTTTAACCATTCCTTGTTATTTTCTTTCAACAACTGCCTTTATTCTTACTAGTTCCCTTTGGAACTTGCATGGATTACTGCTTCTCCCCCTTCCTGGCTGTGGTTTTTGCAGGATGTCTCTTGAGCAGCTGGAGCCAGGCTGCTCTGGAGGCTCGACTAAGAGCTGGCTGGCAGGTGGTGTCTCTGGCCAGTTCCTGCCAGAAGTTGTTGGTTTTGGTGATCAGAGATGTCATTTTGGTGCTGTGCTCCTGAATAACGCTCCCCAGCCTATGGTGGGGCAACTGAACTCATCCCAGTGTTATCTTCTACTCCTGACAAATGTCAATTCTTCCCTGAATTGTTTGTGTGGGGGGAATCCTCGGTTGTGAGCAGGTGCCTGGACTTGCCAATGCCCCAAGCAGCATCACCTTGCCAGGAACCTCCGCCTGCTCTTCCCACGTTCTTTGTCCCCATGAGGAGGTCACCACCTTCTCCCTGCTGCGCCCCACTGGCTCAGTGCATCCCTTGCTGCCCACACAGACCAACGCTCATCAGACCCCATGGCCTGTCATCAAATCCTTGCCTGACACTGTAGTGGGAGACAGACCCATCGCTGCTGGCTTTTTCTGCATCACAGTCTCCTCCTCATTCTCCTGCAGAGCAAAATCTCATAGATGTTGCTTTGGAAAGTGCAGGTGAGAAGCTGCAGCTGCTGTTGTGCTCTGAGCTGCCACTTGGCAAGTCCTTGCTCATCTGTCTGCATGCCGGGGCTGAGCAAGGATCTGGCAGAAGGAAATAAGAACCTCTCTTGCTGGTGGGAGAGGTTTCTGTTTGAGAGACCCATTGCTGGTGAGCACAGTATTTGTCAGGGTGTTTTCTAGGATTTTGGAAGACCAGAGAAACAACAACAACAAAAAAAGCCCAGTGCCCTGCAGAAGCAGAGCAGGGAGATGCTGCCCCTGCCCATCCAGGGGTGCCAGGCCTGGGGGGGGACACCACAGGGCCTGAAGGTGCTTGGGGCAGAGGGGGCTATTTCACACAGCGCCTGTGCACGTGCAGGTGCCAGCGTGCAGGCAGCCATTCCCTGCACACGCACATTGGGGTGTGCTGCCAGGCCGTGCCTGCAGGGCAGCTGGAGGTGCTGGTCCCCCTCTGGGTAACAGCCCTGCCGTGACTTCAGCTAGCCTGGCACACTGGAGGGGTGCTGGGGGCCAACAGGAGCCTGAGCTCCCCCCCGACCCAGCCACCTGCACTGGCAGGCCTCTGCTCTTCCCCGGGTTATGCTAAACTTCAACCCCAGGCTCCACGTTTAAGCTAAGCACAACGAAACCCTCCTCGGCTGTTCCCAGAAGCAGAGTGCGGCCTGCCGCGCTCCTCCCTGCCAGCTTTGCAGCCCAGCTGCCCGTCAAAGCGACAGGCAGTAGAACGTCAACGTTTCTTCAAGCGCCACCATTACGCTTCAGAGTTAACAACCGCAGCAGGCCAGTACAGGACCGCGACTGCCGCTGAGGCGCTTTCTGGACCTGCGGGCCTTTCCCCGGCGCTCCGAGCCCGCCGCGGCACCACCCACCCGGCAAGGTTGGAGGGAACGCGACGCGGCGGGGTGCGGCCCCGGGGGAGCGCTACCGGCGCGGCACAGCGCGGCCACCGCCCCCTTCCGGTACGCGCCCCGCCCGGCCATGGTGGGAAAAGCCCAGCGCCCGCGGCTGCACCGCACTGCACCCCGCCCGCGGCCCGGCCCCGATGGAGACACAGCGGT
>VXAL01006797.1:104791-117591 GCA_013399475.1 Chauna torquata | reverse complement strand
CGCGAGCGGCGGGCAGGCCCCGCCCCTCCGCGCCCCTTCCACGCCCCCCGTGGGCGCGCGTGCAGGGCGCGTTTCCGGTTTGTCCGCGCTCTTTTCCTTTTGCGCTCGCCGCGCGCTGAGCCCGGTGGGGCGCCTCGGCGGCGTGTCTGGCGGGACCGGGCTGCCCTGCCGCCCGCTCCCCCGCCTCCCGCTCGGCTCCCGGCTGAGGGGAGCCTCTTTGTCCCCTCGATTTTCACAAACGTAATTCTTCGAGGCTGCAGCAGGGTGTTCGGCCTGGGTTTGGCTGCTTGGGAGCGACGTTCGTCCTCCAGACTTATGAAGTGGTTACCGTGTGCACTGAGAACGTTTGCAGTGGTGCCATACTTCGTGGGCTCACGACCATTTGCTGCTGTATTGTTGTGCTGCCTGTGGTTTCATCGAGGGCGAGCACTTTCCTTGCCCCCCAGGCCAACTCGTTCCCAGCAAGGGAATGGTGGTGTGATACAATTCGTCATCGCTCCCTTCTCCGCTGAGCGAGACAGCGTTTCTGTGTACTTGTGGCGTTGGCTGGCCTCTGCCCTGGTGCCCAGAGCATGGGGCTGCTCTTGCAGGAGGCTGGCACGCTCTTTGTAAACCTTCAGGTTGGGTGCCTCCAGGAGCTCCATCTCCCATGTCCAGTCCTTTGTCACTCTGCGGCAATGAAGGTT
Organism: Chauna torquata; assembly: GCA_013399475.1. Classification (NCBI taxonomy): domain Eukaryota; kingdom Metazoa; phylum Chordata; class Aves; order Anseriformes; family Anhimidae; genus Chauna; species Chauna torquata. Next base: position 116,905 of record VXAL01006797.1, on the reverse strand, counting down.
TGGGTTTTGTGTCCTTTGCGTTTAGTGAAAACTCAGTGTCTTCTCAGGGGATAAGTGATAGGACATGAGAAAACGATCTCAGGTTGTGCCAAGGGAGGTTTACATTAGATATCAGGAAGAATTTCTTCATGGAGAGGGTGGTCAAGCATTGGAACGGGCTGCCCAGGGAAGTGGTGGAGTCCTCGCCCTGGAGGTATTTAAGAGGTGTGGACGTGGCACTGAGGGATGTGGCGTAGTGATGGGACTCAGAAGGTCAGTCTAATGGTTGAATTTGATGATCTTGATGGTCTTTTCCAACCCAGATGATTCCATGATTCTATAAGCTGAGGGAGCAGGGGGTGAATCTGGCCTCCTGAGGATGGTGGCAGTGCTGGTCACTAGTCATAGCCTCTGCAGGAAACATGGGTAAGGAGCTGGTTTGCTGCTGGTGATCATGGGCGTGGCTTTTAAAAGGTCTTCCAGACAGCTGTAGGTAAGTGATTTGTCTATCATGGAGGTGATTCCTCTTGTTTGAGCTGTGAATGCAAAGGATCGACATTTGGCATCTGTTGGTGGTGGTCCTGCTCCATCTCTACGCAGACTTCTGAAGTTTTCGGGTCACAGTGAAATCTCATTTGGTGACTATCAGGCATGCTACCTTTGCAAGTTGTCACTGTGACAGTGTGACCTCTTGTTGAGGCTCGCAGATCTCACCTGCTTCTTTATGCAAGGGGCAGACTCTTGAAGATACTCTTCTGCAGCTCCAGGTGTGGCTTAGCAGAAATGTCAAAGGAAGTGGTCCTCGGTATGGTGAAGTGCTGTGATACAGGCCTATTGCCTGCCGACAGGACCTCAAAACAGCAGAAGATTGAATGAAATTTCCTAAACATTGGCTTCCATTTCATTCTTAGAAAAGTTGTGTGATGTCCTTGAAGCTGTTGTGGCACTGTGCTTTGCCAGGTGTCTTCTTGTGTCCCACACTGCTCAGAGCGAGCTGACAAGGGTAGTGGCTTATCAAAACAGGCTGGGGGATGAGACCAGGGACCCTGGCATCATTCGGTTCAACCTGGAGCTTTGGGACGCCAGTGCTTTCCAGCAAGGTCCTGCGTGTGCCCCATGAGGGTCCCACAGGGCCTCTCCAGAAATTCTCAGCCAGTATGTAATGTCTGTGCACCTGCAGTACCAGGCTGTGCGGAAAGGAGGCTGCCGAGGGAGGTGGCAGGGACAAATGTCTGCTAGGACTTCTCCTGCTGCTTGAGGGTGGGAGTGCCTGGGAGCTTGCGCTGCCTTTTAGCGGGTAACTTGAGTGCAGTGACGAGGAATGTTACCAGTGAGCATCAGGAGCAGAGGAGAGAGAGACTGCCTGGCTCATTTTGCAGTGTCTCTGTCGATTTCTGGTTGTGGCAGGTGGAGATGAGCTGTCGGTTTATAGGTAACCATATAGGAGATTTACATCATGTCAGGTTTCAGCAGCTGTATTATTAATATGCCATTCAGGTTAAAGCTGGATACCTTCCCCCCGTGCAGTAGGGACACAGGAACAGCAGTAGATGTTTTTTATGCATCTACAGCTTTCCTTTGGGGAGGTAGGACTAGGCTGCACCATACAGAGATGTTTTTATACCTCTATAAAGTTGTGTGTCTGTGCTAAGAGATACTGCTGGTTAAAATAGTAAGTTCTTCTAAGCAAACCAGAGAGGCTAGTGCAAAGCTTATGATTTATGGAAGTACTGCATGCTTGAAGGAACTTGATGCTGAAGATTTGGTAAGTTGCTAGCAGTTAGTCACTGAATCTGTTTGATGTCCACCGACACAGGCAACAGTTGGGCAGATCAGGAGTCTAAATCCTATCTGTATCATTCTCATACTTACATACCTGTTATAAATCTGTCTTCTCTTAGGAGTGTAGTTCATAGTTCTCCTAGGAGTAACACCTGAATTCAAATGAGTGAGGTGAGATGGGACTGAGGTAGAAATCTGTTAGCATTCCAACAGCTTTGGGTTCCAAAATGTAAAAATGGGAGTGCCTGGCTTTGTGAGACTTCCTCCTGGGTGGCAGAGCCCTGGGGTGCCAGGCCAGCAAAGTGACTCAGCAACCCCTGCCTGCTCAGGAGAGGCACCTGCACGTTACTGCTGGAGTGTATGCCCTGTTCCTGGCAGGATGGTACTGGGTTTGTTTATTTATTTATTTATTTTTAATGAATGTTGGTTGTTTGGTGGTGTTGGTACTAACTCCTGCTTAATATTTCTTTTGGGTAAGGACTGGGACTTCTCATCATCTGATATCTTTTCCGGGCTGAATATTGACCCTGATACTCTGGTGAAGAAACTTGACTTGGATTCCAGAAGTATCATTTCATCCAGAACAGGTGAGAAGCAGTGTGTTGGTCTGCAGGTGCCCACAGGACTTCATTAGCCTGAGAAAGAAGCTGTGCATGTCCAGCTGGGTGGGTTGGCTAGTACTGTGGTCATTTGGCCAGGATGAAGTCTGTGGTAATGGGGCACCTTCTGTGCTGTGGGGTTTGTTTGGAACCACCTGGTGCCTGAGCAAATTAGCCAGGTGTGGCTAGGAAAGCTATCAGTTCTTGGTCCTGCCTTTGTACTTCTAACGCTCCTTCTGTTTCGTGGCCTTAAGGGTAGAAAACATGCAGTTAACACAGGTCAAAAATATACGTTGGGCTGAGCTGATGTATTTTGAATGAATGCCATGTTAGGTTGTGAGCAAAGAACCATTTGCGTAACTTGGGACTGTATTTGCAGCGTTTGGCATGGCAGTAGCCTTACGAATGTTTGCCCAGCTTCCTGTGTTACTGCAGGGGCTCTTAAAAGTGGCCTCAGTTTGGAGTTGGAGGAGGCAGAAAGGAACGTGCTCCATCTCTGCTTAATGTTCCATAGGTGGGGAGCTAGCTTCAGCCTATGTGACTGCTGCTGGGCCAGGCTGTGCAGCTGGAGCCCCCACGTGTGGGCTGTCCTCATGCGGCCAAAGGCTCCTGGCCCCCACGGTCTGAGGGGACAGCAGAGCCAAGGCTCTCTCCCAGTCTCCAGGCTTCCTCTACAGCTGCTTTTGCATCACCAGGAGGTGCAATTCATGCCCCATATTTTGGCAGCAAATCTCAGGGGCTTTCTTTGTCCTGTCCAGGCTAATTTTACTTGATGTTCCTCACCAGTGCTGTATCCATGGCAGCCTGAGAGCAGCCAGTTCTATCCTCCTGTTGTGTGCTGTTGCTATGTCCCCTGCTCAAGGACTCCTGGGCAGGAGAGTCCAGCTCAGCAGGGCATGTCTTGAATGAGGGAGCTAACAAGGACGAGACAACAGGCTTCTGTTTCCTGTGCCACAGTGAGAAAGTGCTCCCTCTAGCTGCATAGTAGCAGGTGGTACTTTGTGTCTGAAACTGTTTTTCCCTCCCTAAATGGAAGCTGATGGCACAAGCGATTTGACCTGGTGCAGTAGGGAGTTACAAGCATCTTGAAACAGACAAGTACCTCATTTGCAAACTAAATCAATTTGTTCTCTCCGTGCAGATTAATACTGCTGCAGTGACTTTGTTTGCATGCACCACATAGTCAGGGCTATAAGCAAAGCCAGCAATTACCTGAAGGCTAGTGGTTACCCGAGTGATGGTGAGCTGTGGCAGCCGTAGCCCATCAGTCACGTTTTGGTTGTAGAATGAGGGAATGGGAAGGTTGTGTGAGGACATAATTGCTCGAGATGCTTGCCCTCTGCACAGAAACCTTTATGAAATGTATTGCTTCCAGAACACTGAGCTTATTGTTTGTAACTCTTGGGAAAAGGACACGTTCATGTGTGTGTGCATGTGAACATGGCCATCTCTTGAATTAGACAACATGTTGTTGAAGGCTGACAGCCTGCAATCCCAGTCTTTCATTGGCGGCTACAGCTGTACATGTCTGGTTTATAAATAGACCTGCGCTGCTGGTCCCTGTGCAGTGCTGATGATGCAGATGTGTGATGCCTGGCAATGTTTACCCCTCTCCCGAGGCTGCATGCTGGCTTCCTGCAGATAGCGATGCTGACCCAATCCTTTTGTGCTCCCTGACATTTCCCAAACAATCAGCTAAAAATAGTTGGTTGTCTGGTTACCAAAAACTGCAATTCAACGATGCAAAAAGTGGTGGTTTTTTTTTTTTTTTTTTAAACCTTTCTAAGCTGCTGTGTCCTTTCTTCTTCTATCATTCTGGAGCCATGTAGAGGCTTTTTCCTTATGGAAATCAATTCATTTTTTTTGTGTTAATACAGTGAACTGTGACTAGGCTGTTCATACAGTGACAGACATCCTGGGGTTAGAAAAGAGATTCTAGGCAGATTTGCTCTGTCTCTTGGGATATCTGGTCAGCTGAGAGCCTGCTCAGCAGAAAATGCAACTTGACTTTCCCCCATCTTCCTCCCATCCTCCCCTTAGCTTGGTGCATGGGGCAGGAGGGTAGGATTCTCCTACACACTGTTATTTTCAGATTTAATAGCAAGACAAAGAAGTGTTTCTTTCCCACTTGCTTTTCAAGCTCTGAGAAGGTCAAGTTTGCAGACTGTAGGTAGGCATGCTCTCTCTATCTCCTGTGCTTTTCAGAGATGAAGAAATTTTTTTTTTTGCTGTCAAAGGTGCTATGTGGCAGTTGAGAAATCTGTTATATTTGTCCTCCTTCCATGTGTGTGTGCTTGCCTCCAGAAGCTTAACACTGCTCAATGTTACTGGTATCTCTGTTTTGTTACAATCTGGCCTTGTGCTGTGGGACACCTTAGGGACAGCCAGGAAGACTTCAGTGTGGGCTTAAAGAGGCCTGCAGGGCTTGAATGAAACAAGGGGGTGGCTGCAGGATTTGGACCTGGTCGGACCTGGGTTATCAAACCCAGCTGGCCGCTACTGGTTTTGCCTCTGTTATCTCTCTTCCAAAGACCGTGCATCCCTCTGCTTTTGGAGGTATAGTTCACAGAAAACCAGCACTTCACTCCATCCTGTGCTTCCATGGCACTTCAGCGTTATCAAAGGTGTCTGCATAAGATGTTTCCTGGTAACCATCCTACTGCTGTCCTGCCCCTGCTCTTTTCTCCCCTTGTGCTTTTACGTTTTGGTTCTGTGCTTGAACTGTGGGACCCAAATGTTGTCCGAGCAGAAAGGTTGTGCGTGCTGGAATGCTCTCTGTGCTTCTGAAGGTGTAAGATGTGTAGCGGACAGAAGGATATGCAGGGCTGAGATCTTGCTTGTTCCTGGAAAAGTAAGGAAGAGATGATGATGCTGGCTTGCAGCTCCACCTGTCAGTGTACACCCTCACTGTTTAAGAGAGGATAGTGGCTGGCTGAATTGGTAGAAGAGACCTGGAAAGCCTGGTGTCCTCAGATTGTGGTGCAGGGACAGCAGTTGCTCCTGGACCAGTTTGAGGTGGGGGTGTAGGGGGAAGAGCCTGCCAGACCTGCTCCTATGGGGCTGCCCAGGAGGCTTGGAGGGTTGTGGAGCTCCCTTTCGCATCTGTCTTGTCTGTTTGTCCTTCTCTGCCTGGGATGAACCTGTTACTGTGGTGGTTCATCTTTGACTGGACACTTTACTCAGGTTCCTTGGCCTCCCTCTCTACCTTCTGTGCACAGAATGTGTTTTATGGCTCCCCTCTTTCTCTCTGTCCATCCTTTGCCCGTTTGACATGCTTGTGTGATTCCTTTCTCTTTCCCTCATGACATTGGCAGTCAGCTTGCACAGGAGGTGTAGAGGTATCATTTTGAATTCACTGAATTATCTGGAGCATTTGTAAAATCAGCTGTAATAGCAAATGAAAAAAATACCCCTTGTATGCTGAATTTCTGCGCTGCATTTCATGCGCTTCATTCCGCAGGCCTGGTCCCTTCCAGTTAAAAATCTAGTCTTGGGAAGAGCTTGGAATTGGGTTAGATTTTTAGATGATATCAGCTTGGAAGTCAATAGTGGTCAAGAAAAGAAATTGACTGTTGGAAAGTAGGAGGAAAAGAGAATAAACTGGAGAGCTTTGTTATGTCAGTTTATAAATAAATCTATGGTACCTGCAGCTATTCAATATTGTGTGTGGACCTGCTCCCTTCTTCTTAAAAAAGATGTAGTAGATGTTCAGAGGAGGGTGGCAAGGATGCTTAGAGGTCTGGGATGCCTGTTTAGTTGTTCCTAAAGCAAAAGCCATGATCTCTTCAGCTGGGGAAGAGTAGCAAGGGAGCGTATGATGGAAGTCTGAAGAGCTGCACAGTGAGGGAGGGTGGATGTGGCTGTCTGTCATCTCTTCCAGTACAAACCTGGAAGAAGCAATGAAAATAGCAGATGGTAGACACGTACCAAAACAAGACATTTTGTGTGTCATGTGGAGAATTCAGTGCTGGACTCCGTATCCATGTGTGATGTGCATGCTGAACGCTTCTGTAGGTTCCGAAAAGGGTTGCACACATTGATGGACTTTTTGGTTTGGAACGTGCTTGGGTACTGGGGGAGTGTGGCAGTTCTCGTACTGCTACTGGGACTGCACGGGGCAGCTGGAGCAAGAGGAGTGGTTTGGGCTGGGTCTGTGGGACTATGTGATGCACTGGGAGCCAGCTACACAACAACAGAGCACGGGTTTCTTCCAAGTGATGAAAGCTTTGTCTGCAAGTCCTGACATGCTGGAGTCAGAAGGATTCAAACCTGTAGGAAGCCAAGCTACCATCCTGCTGGGGCTCGGGGCTATGGCCCATAGCCATCAAAAAGAGAGAAGACCTCTCTCTCTACTTTTTTTTTTCCCTCCTTTTCTCCTTGGTCATTTAACAAATTGGCAAGCTTTTACTGTTCTTTCGGCTGTGTTTATTCTGAGAGAACAGGGAGGAGCACAATACAGAAATTAGGAAGGCTGGCATCTGTAGCAGGGTTAGCATCTCGGTTGCAGTCAGTGGTTGTGTGTACCTGCGCTGGTGTGTGATGAGACTGAAAGGAGGTGCAAGACCTCTTGTTTTGGGAGGATAAACTGGTGGTGTTGGTTCTTGTTAGCTGAAGGTCCTGATTCTCTGAGGATTTCTGAGGATTCTTGGTGCATCTGCTGGAGGCCAGGTGCCCTGTCAAAATATCTGCTATGCTTGTGGCAATGGTCTTGTTGCTGTCCGTAGATGCAAGGCTGATTCAAAGTGCTTGTTGCGTTTGCTGAAAGGTATCAGTTTAGTTTGTTTGGAAATTGGTAATTCTTGCAGCATGCGAAGGAAAGGGTGGAATTGTAATGAAAAACATCACCAAAATGGAATTCATTTTGGGTGACCCTTGCATCTGTGATGGTAGAAAGCCGGTGGTCTAAAGTGGAAAGTATTTTAGTACAGGGAGCTCTGAGCCATGCCCTGCTGTGAAGCAGACCTGCTGCAACTCCTTTCTTCTGCTCTGCTTCTTGTCTTTAATCATTGGCTCATCTTAACACCAGATTCCAGATGATTTCCACATGCTTGCAGGTGACAAAAGCCAGCAACATCACTGTGAACACTGGGGTTAAGTCCATGAGTTGCTTGCTGAATGATTGCTTCCTATCAGCGTAGTTTACTTAACCACTGATGTAATGTAAATTAAATGCTTCGCTGTAATGTAATCCATGCAAGGACCTCTGTTACTAGTGTGAGTTAAAAAATCTCATCTGGGTAAGCCTTTGTAATGTGGGAATTGGATGTTTCCAACTAAGTCAGAAATAATGACCTGTCATGTGGGAAGTGTATGTGGAGTGGAGGTTGCTTCTTAATCATAGAATCATAGAATATCCCGAGTTGGAAGGGACCCACAAAGATTATCAAGTCTAAATCCTAGCTCCACATAGGACCACCTAAAAATTTTTGGAAGGGATAGTGAACCAGTTGTAGAATGATCTGAACAACTGGACTGGTAGCTTCCTGCTTTATCTTCAGCTTCTCCAGAACAGAATTGTGACAATATGCGTAATTTACAAGGTAAAAGTGCAGTGGCAGCAAGTGCTACTAGTTCAGAATTGCTTGCAAAACCTTAGATTGTCACCTTGATTTCTGAGGTTGTAGCAACAGTAGCTTTTCCTGCAGATTGCACTAGCTCCTTGTGTGCCACTGGTGAGCCAGGCAAATGTGAAACACAGACTGAAACCATTTGCTGTCTCTGGTCCTGTGCCGGTAAGGATCCTAAATGAGACCATAAGGGAGCGTGGCAGGAGTTACCAAGGCAGGGGACACAGACTGACATTAGACTGAATAGAGGTTGTGCTGGGCCTTGATGTTGTTGAAGCCTGGATCTGCACAACGTGATGCAAAGCTATAGGAGGGTTTCAGGCACGCGTGCTATCCGGTATCTCTGCCATTCCCCTTGTGTCTTGAGAGGTTTGGTCCTATGATGACCAGCGCACTCTAGTAGCATATGTTCCCGCATTGGTGGTGTGGATGGGAGCAGAGGAGTGAAATGACTGAGCACCAGACAAAGAAGGAAGTCCCTTTTCTTCCAGAAGAAACGTGAAGACAGAAGAGAGTAAAGTCAGGCCAAGCAAGAACTGAACAGCTTGGAGTTGCTGGAGTCTTCAGACTGTCGGAGCCTTACTTTTCCCCTTGCGTGGATAATCTGTGAATTCCTTTTGTTACCAAGCCTGCTTCTGCAAAGTCACTGGCTGTCCCTCTCTGTTTGCACCTCAAGTTCTGCTCTGGTGTTCCATATTTGCTGTGTATATCAGATAACTGCTTCTTTCTCCTTGGGCTCTGCAGCTACTTGTCCAATTCTGTTCTCCTTTTGTAGCCTCAAGCGAGAAGCAGAAAAGCTGTGGTTGGCTGGTTGACTTTGTGGCCCTCCCATGGGACCATGCACTAACCTCATGTGATGTGGTGTGCTTTCCTGTGTGTGTGTTTTTTTTTTTTAATGGATGAATCCATGTAATGTCAGAATCCATGTAAGATCTCTCATCTCTACTTTCAGCTTTGCTGTTCCTACAGTGTCTGGGCTTTCCGTTACCACTGCAGTGGATCAGCTGTTGTGTTGCTCACCAGATTGCAGCTGTGGCCAGTCCCCCATCACTGTTTAGGATCTCTGACAGGATAGAAATCTTTGTGTCCTGCAATTTATTCCTGTCTGCCTCTTGAATTTCTCCTTGTTTCTGGCCTTTAAATGTTGCAGGTCTTCCTCTTCTGTCCTCACCTCAGATCACATTTCTGCATGAAATGCTTCTGCGCGAATCAGAGTTGTGCTGTTGGTAGGAGCAGGTTTCTTCTGTTGGGAAGGTGTTTGCTGTGTTACTTTGCAGAGCATGGTGCAAGTCTACCCTTCCTGTTTTGTCTAATGCTAGCACCGTGTACCTTTTTAGGCAGATTTTTTGTGATATGTTATTGTAAGAACAGACCAGGGATGTTGGCAGTATTACCAGTGTGGACCTTTTGGGCTTCTTCTTCGCCTCCTGTACAGTGTGCTGCCTACCATGTCCTGTAGTCTGGAAGCAGCTCTGCCTTCCTGTGTATTATGCAGTGTCAGCCTCGTGCAGCTGGGTTTCCAGGTTTTTTTGTTTGTTTGTTTTTTGTTTTGTTTTTTGTTGCTTTTTCCTTCCTGGTGTATTGGAGTGTTTAGAAATTGAAGGACTAAAAACATCTTAATCCTATTCTGTTTTTGTGAATGCATCCTTTGTAAATATCAGTTTTAAACCGTTGCTGCTTTTTTTTAATGCAAGTTTGGGATGTTTTTAACTCTTCTGCTTGTGTTGGTCATTCTCCACATCCCTGACACAGAAAGCAGCTGGATCTTCACAATTCTGCTGCTGTCAGCTTTCTTCAGCTTTTAATTCTGTACCAGTAGCTGTCATGTCTGTCTTCTGTTTGTTTTATTGGTGCTCCCTGCTTAATTTGTTCCCCACTGTAGCACTTCACAGATGGGGAGGGGTGAAAGTGGTTTGCTCTGCACATTGAGGATGCCAGTAAGTGGCCTGTGAGGAGTGGCTGTAGCGTCTCCAATGTGTGTGTAAAATGTGATGTGCTGTGATAGTCTAGAATGACAAGATGTTCCTGCTCCATCTGTCTTTGTTATTAACTGCCCAGGCTTTGGTCTATGTGAATTCTGGGGGTGTTGAAATGCTCTCCCTTATGCTGGTATTGGTGATGCTCCCGGTTGTGTTGCACTGAAATGATTTTTAACATCATTGAAAATCTCTACTTGGCATGTGGACGCTCCCCTAGGAGAAACTGCTATTTGAGTAGCATTTGAGCTGGGATTTCTTGCTTTCACAGTTGGGGACTGGATATCAAGATGAAACAGGGCACCCGTTTGAATAAAGCTCAGCCTTGATGATTTGAAGCTGCGTTGCCAGAACTTGTGCAGGACCTATACAAACGAAGCACAGTTTTCTTGTGGATTTTGGTAGTCACACGTGGATTCAGGGTTTTCAGAAAGACGGTTTTGTGCTGTCCAAAGCCTGAGGTGATGAGACCTCACAAGTCTGTACATACCCTTTCAGTAGAGCGGGGTGTTTGGCTTGGGCGAAGGGTGCTGCTCCTTTGAAATCCTGAAGGCTGGGTTACCTGATGCTTCCTAGCAGCATGGACAGCCCCTGGATGGGGGGAGAAGCTGCCAACTGCTGCCCCTGATGTGAGTGGCTCTTGCTGCTGCTGTTCATTGTGGTCTCAGGGCAGGTAGAAGAGTTCCGCAAGCATCCCTCACCTCCTGCTCCAACAGACTGCCTGTGGGCTTTTAGCCTGTAGCAGAGATCAGCTCCCCTTCCCTGCACAGGCTCGAGGGAAGTGGGGGAAAGAAGGGCTCCAGAGAGCCAGCAACCATTTTGGTAGTTCCTTGTTTCTTTCTCGCATTCTTCTGTCTACTGTATCTTTAGCCACACAGCAGACATGAAAGATCAAAGCACAGCCCCCTTCTTGCTCCCCTCAGCCCCACAGTGCTGTCTCCCAGGGCAGGCCTGTGCTGCATACCTCTTCTTTGCATGCCTCTTTCCTTCCCATCCATGTGTCTTGTTTAAAGTGTCTGTGGCCTTTGTGCAAACTGTACAGGTCAAGGATGTGTCCCAGGACTTTAGTTTGTGCTCTTGAATGTGCAGGTGTCAGGACAAGTTGCAGAAGTTTGGTCATAGAGTGCTCTCTTCCCTGACCATGCTGCCCTGTCCCTTTTTCCTCACCCAGTGCTGGCCAGCAGTCTGGAGGAGCTGTTTCCTACGAAAACACGTGACATTTAGATGCGTGTAATAAACATATACCACACAGAGCTGGGCCAGTGCTAGGTAGAGCTGTAGACCTTAAACAGGCCTATTGGCTGGTTGGGCCTCTCTGGAGAGAACTGGCAGACCCTCAGGCTGTTGGTTTTCCCTTCCTCCTCTTCAGCTATTCTTGTGTTTTATACAAATGTGGATCTTACTCAAACAGTAGGGAAAAAATTGTTCTTTGGCATCCAGATTTTGGCTTTTTTACTTCTTTTTAAATCAGAGATAAATTGAATTGTCTTTCAAGACCAGAGTGGGAAAGAAATATGCAGGATCTGGCAGCTTTTGCAGGAGCTAGAGAGAGGGTTGAGGACAAAAAAGAGTACAGACATGCATCTGGTAATTGACATCATTCATGTGCATAACTTCATAAGCTGGTGTTTTCTCTGACACTGTGTATGAAAATGCTAGAAACCCCAATAAAGGAATTAGCAAGAAAGCAAAAATTCCTAGGAAAGGGGAAATGCTGGATGGGGATTAAGCAGGAAAAGTGATACTCTTTGTCTCTTTCCCCCAACCCCAAGATTAATGGTGTCTAGAAATGGCTGTGAATGACACTGCCTGTGTATATCTGAGGGAGCAGTTCCTCTGTCTGTTCACAGAAGTGCAGTCAGTAAAACATTGATCACTTCCATTAGCTGAGTTGAGCTGTAACTAAGCCTTTCCCCAATTGTACCCCAACTGGTGCGACACACTGCAGCAAGAGCCTGAATTGGTGCAGCTGAGGTGAAAGCAGTGAATGTGCTGTGCAGTGCTGGCAGTCTGTCTGTCTGAGGCTGTTGTACAAGTGCCATGTGGCCTCCAAAGCCAGTGCCCTTAGTTGGAGCTGTGACTCTGTATTGGGTTTACGTGGTAAAGGTTTGGTAGCAGGGGGGCCACAGGGGTGGCTTCTGTGAGAAGATTCCAGAAGCTGCCGCATGTCAGATAAGAGCCAGCTCCAGCCAGCTCCAAAAGGGACCCACC
>VXAL01006797.1:43129-104572 GCA_013399475.1 Chauna torquata | reverse complement strand
GGGAGCTGCCACCCGTGGGGGACCTGTGCTGGAGCAGTTTGCTCCTGAAGGATGGACCCCATGGTATGGACCCATATTGGAGCAGCACTTGAAGAGCTGCAGCCTGTGGGAAGCCCATGCAGGATCCGTCCAGGAAGGAAGGCATCCCATGGGAGGGACCCCATGCTGGAGAAGGGGAAGAGAGAGTGACCATGAAGGAGCGGCGGAGATGAAGCGATATGGACTGACCACAGCAGCCCCCATTCCCCGTTCCCCTGTGCCGCTCGAGGGGAGGAGATAGAAGAGGGTGGATGGGGGGAAGGTGTTTTTAGTTTGCTTTTAGTTTCTCACTGCTCTAGTTTGCTAGCGATAGCAATAAATTATATTAATCTCCCTATATTGAGTCTGTTTTGCCCGTGACAGTAATTGGTGAGCAACCTTCTTGTCCTTATCTCAACCCTTGAGCCCTTTTCCGTCACATTTTCTCCCCCTCTTCCTTTGAGGAGGGGGAGTGAGAGAGCAGCTGTGGTGGAGCTCTGCTGCTCACCTGGGTAAAGCCACCACAGACTGCTGGCTGCCTATGGAGCCCTTAGGGCTGTGCCTTAATGGTTTTAGCCCTTGACTGCTGTGGCAGCATTAACCAAGCCGGTTAAGTATATTTTTTCCCTGTGCAGTTTGCATGATGCTCTGGAAAGAGCCTGCATGAGATAGAGCGCTGACTGGCATGGAGCAGATGGGAGCCCAGTTCATTTCTTGTACAGCAGCAAGCAGAAAACTTGAACCTCCTGGAGAAGGAACATTTTTAACTTCTGATAACCTATATTTCATTATTAATTTTATTATTAATAGGTTTATAGGCTTGATAGTAGCTGAAAATAATTTCATTTCAGGCCTTAGGACTACTGGCAGGCTGCTTTTGACTTCGGCTAGGAGTTCCTGTGAGGAGACTGACATGTCTTGAATTAAAAAGGAGGGAGCCTGTGCAGAGCTGGGAACAGTCTGTGCTGGTCAGGCTGGCAGAATGAGGCCATGTCCAGGATAGTTTTGTAAGGCATCATGTGGCAAGTTACCATACATGGGTAAATTGCTTGAGGTGACCATTTACCGTACTTTCCTACTTCATTGTCTTCTGGCTAAAATTCTTTCGGCTTTCAGCTGCATCATTAGGAGCTGCTCTTACATTGACAGAGCTAGATAGCCTTGTAAGGGCAATTTTGGTGTCTGACTAATAAACAGACCTTTACAGAACTGAATGGCATTTGACAGGAACTCTTGACAGTAGTTGGTGGTATGGGAGGCCTCTCCAGTGAGATCAGATAACCTCAGTCTACATAACCCTCAAAGAGAAGCCTGTAGGTTGCAACAAATCACCTCAAGGCCAGAGGGCTCTTCTGTTGCTTAGGTCTAAAGGAAGAAAATCACTGGGGCCTTACTTCAAGAATCAAGCTGTCCAAAACTGCCGTGGGGACTGCTTGAAATGGAAAACAGTGACCTGTTGTGGGTAGCTTCAGGGAGAACTTGGAATGGGAATCCTACCATCAGCTAAAGACACTGGTGCCCTATGAGGGGAAAAAAAAAAAAAAAATCAATGCTGCTTAAAATCGGTTTAGCAATTCATTGTCTGTGCAGTGTGGTGCCCGCTGTGAGAATAACTGTGTGAAACTCCAGCTTAATTAGTCATGGCAATTAAATGAAAGGAGCTAAATGAGTGTCTGAAATCTGCACTGCTTCAAGTGCTTTGACTTCTCTTCCGGAGACACTGTTTCCGTGTTGTGAGTGCCTTCTGCCAGATCACAGAAATCAGTTGTGTTAATATTTATGGTAGTAATTAACTTTTTTTCCTTCCCCTCCCTCTAGCTATGGCTAAGTCCTTATTCTTAAAATTAACGTTTTTAAAAAAAAAAATCTCCTACAATTAGCTAGTGGTCATGGGTACTCAGCACTACACAAACAGTAACATTTTCCAGAGTGCCTGGAGCTGCCAAGATGTTCACAGTCCGCAGCAGGAAGAGGAGGCCACCAGTAGTAGGAAGAGCCTGGAATGAGTTGTGGGAGTTTGCACAACATGTCAGATCCTTGATATTTCATGTTCTGGTTGATTCCTGTGGCTGTACCTGCTCTGTGACTTTCACCACCAGTGATGGAGGAAAGTGTATGCGCTCACCTAGATGTGAGGGAGGCTCAGCCCAGCTACTGGAGTTGTGGTCGCAGGGCAGGGTGCTGTGCTGCTGGGGAGGCAGCCTTTTCTGCTGCTACTTGGGCTGCAAGGAAGCGTTGGAGTGGGGTGGTGGAAGAGGAAGGCAGGGCTCAATGAACAGTGGATTTGGGGACTCCTTGGGTGAGGCTTGTGGTCTAGGGTGCTCTTGTGTGCAGCTGTGAAGCCAAGACCTCTGGCCCTTATGAGGTTTGAGTGCTCAAGCATGTGCTTTTTAGGTCAGATGTGTCAGTCTCTTGTGCCACTGAAGGGCTCTGCTGCACTGAGACCAGTGTACCCAGGTCAGGCGTGGTGGGGCATGGCAGCCCGCATGTCATGCAGGGTCTTGCTCTATGTGATTATGATTCCCAAAGCTTTAAAAGTATACTAATCTAGCACGATTTTCTCTTTTTAAATCAGTTTAATATGATCAGACATATCCTCACTTACACAAAAATAAATCAACCCTGCTTAGGAGAATACTGGAGCTGCAGTGTTACAAAAGAGTGTTATGAACCAAAATCCATGTCTTTGCTGTTCTAATGTTACAGCTTTGTCATAATCGAGTTATACAATTACAAATGCTTCAAAAGAGAGGCGACATAGTTCTGCACTGGTGGCAAAGATATCACCCAACACAAGTCCCAGTAATGAAACTGTCTCCTGGGGCATGGGAGGAGCAGTTAAACACTGAGAAATGAGAAAGAGAATCCCGTGAGGGATGAAGACGTGCTTGTGGAGAGGGCCAGACAGACAGCTCTGGAAGTTAGAGCCTTTTCCTTGTCACCAGAACATGTATGGAGTTGTGTCAAGCTGTAAAACATATTTCTGAAATACGTACCCTGGGAGTTTAATATTTAATATACACTCTGTTTAGAATATTGGTAAGAGACTGGTAAAAGCTGGATGAGAAGAGAGGTCTCTCTCTTCTGGGTTGCCCTTTATGACTTACCTTGACATGCTTTTGGGGTGCAAGAATAAGTCAGTCTTCTCTTTCCTCTGATAATACCACTGGGAAATGTCCAAGTGAGGAAGGTTGCTTTGCTTGGGTATTATTTCAAAGGGCTTCTACACTTAAGATTGCTGATTTACTGAGAGATAAATCTCTGCCGTGCTAGTGCATGTCTTATCTGAATTATAGGCTGTGTATTTAATGGTAGATCTCTCAAGAGTTGATGTCTATAATTCAGACTAAGTGGGATCTACAGTATTACTGTATGTAAGTTGTCCTTTAATGGAATAGTAACAGGTCTAGCTTGCCTGAGTGTGTGGGTTTTTTTGTTTGTTTGTTTTAAGTATAGAGTCAGTTAATAGGGGTACTGAGTCACAGATAATTTGTAATCCTTCAGTTACAGTACTGATGGTCCATAGGCTGTAATTGCGGGAAAAGTTGATGCTCTCGTGGAGCTGTCTTTCTCTCTCAGTCCACTAAAATTGCATTGTACGCTTAGGAAATAGCATATAGTGCTGGTTTCTGTGCAGAGATCCATTCTGCTCAGAGGATCCTGGGGACAGAGAGGTATTAAGAGTCTTTGTGAACAATTTATGGGACAAGATTTTCTTTACACTTGGGTAAAACTTTGTGCGCCAGCTTAAAGTCTGTTTACCCACTGAATTGTTCCAAAAGTGGCATTATTGATGCTCATATGTGGCATAACTGGTAATGGCACATAATTTGGGTTTTGCTTTTAGTCAAGTGGCTCATGGAAAGTAAGAGGGTTTTTTTTGTTTTGCTTTGGTTTTTTTTTTGTTTTTTTTTTTGATAGAGGGACTTTCTTTACACTGTTAGTCTTGATGGACATTGTCTAAGCTAAATGTATGAAATGAGAATGTAGAAGGATTAAATACAATGGGTTCTGAAATATTCTGTGTAGTTTGAAATGGTAATTTGGACAAGTTTATATTGAACTAGCAATGTTATTAATATGCTATAAAGCTAACCACAGAACATGGATCCTGCAGAAGAACAGGCTATCCAGCAGAAGTTTAGGCAAGGAGTGTCTTGTCAGCTTGAAGGTACTCTGGAACTCAGTACATCTGTTTTCCTCTTATTCCTTTCAAAATAAAGGTTATTTGTAAACTCAGGTCACTGAGTGTTTTTATGTAACTGGGAAAGGGCTTCTTTAACACTGGTGGGACATTCCTAGCTGCTATGGATGCAGGCTGTGTCTATGCATGCGGGAGTTACTTTGCAATGTATTTTGAATTGAAATAACCTGGTATACCTGTCTGCAGGGAGGTGCATGAAGGTGTTCCAGGCTGCAGGAAATCTGCTGGCAGAAACCACAATTTTGAGTTCAACTTGCTTCATTCAGTAACACTTTTGTCTTTAAGTTTGGTTCTCAGTGAAGCTTCTGGCTCTTGCTCTTGGTTCTTGTCAGTGGTTCTTGATCCCAGGACTGGGCTTACATGTACTGCTCTGCCACTGCAGGTGCATGTGATGTTTTAGTACCTATACCTGTGTTGTTTTTATTTATGGAAATAGCATACAAATTTGTAGATACTGTTTATGTGGTGTTATTATAACTTCATGTCTTTTCTTCCTCCAAAACAAAGGGCGTTGGCCTACTTACCTGATGTAGGTGGCAAGGTTTTGCTAGCTGAGGCTGCAGTGGGGCCTCTGTAGGAAGAGGCCAGGGCTGCCCCATGCTGGACACAGCTGGCTCCAGCAGACCCACCGCAGGACACAGCTGAGCCCATCTGTGAAGCTGGTGGCACCTCTGGGAAAACTTGTAATGAGGAAAGGGTAAAAATGCTGGACAGGCAGAGGAGTAGGAAAGGAAAGTTAGAAACAGACCTATGAACACCAAGATCAGAGAAGAAGGAGGGAAGGAGGTGCTCCATGCACTGGAGCAGAGATTTCCCTGCAGCCCATGGAGAGACCGTGGTGGAACAGGGGAAAATTGTAAGGAGGAAAGAACGGCAGAGATGAACTTCAGCGGACTGACAGCAACCTCCATTCCCTGTCCCCCTGTGTCGCTGGGGTCAGGGGGAGGAGGTGGAGGAGTTGGGGGTGAAGGAGTGAAGTCAAGCCTGGTTTTCTCCATACTTCACCCTTTCCCCAGGGGACGGCTGGGGGAAAATGTTTTAGTATTTCTTTGTTTCTCACCATCCAGCTGTATTTTAATTGGCAATGCATTAAGTTAATTTTTCCCTAAGTCTGTTTTGCTCGTGACTATAAGTGACCTCCCTGTCTTTATTGCAACCCACGAACTTTTCCATCTTATTTCTCCCCCTGCCCTGTTGAGGGAGGGGGGAAGTGCGAGAGCGGCTGGGTGGGTGTCCAGCAGCTGGCCAAGGCCGACCCACCATGTTACCGTACCTCTGTCAAAGTTGTGATTAAGTTCAGTACCAGGTAGAATTGTCGCTCTTTGGCTGTTCCGCTGCCTTCCTCACTGGCTCTTTTAACTGAATGTCATAGTCATAGAACTGAATGTCCTCAGAATATTGTTCAGATCCAGAGGTACCTTTGCATGAGAGAACTGAATTCCTTTCCTGTGACTCACTTTTCATTAGTGCAGACAGCTGTTGAGGAAGGTTATTCCTCCATGTTTGTTATACCTGAACTTAATGATTTAGTTGTGTTACAGATATTTGTAGCCATGACCTACTCCAAGTGATTTGTTCTTTGAAAGCCTTGGCATCTCTTGTGCCACATTACAGCCTTCAAAAGTGGGTTGGAACTGAAGGCTAGGCCAGGTTGCCTTTGCTGTCTGTCCATTGTGCAGGTTTGGGACACTGGTCTGTTAGGGTTAGACACACATGCTAAATAATTCCAGTCTCCAGGCCAAGAGATCACCACAGAAAGCAAGAGCCTTGGCGGTGGCAGATGTTGCCCCCACACTTAGTTATTCCTCACTCTTTCAGAGGGTAGCTGAAGCTGTAAGCCAACTGTCTTGTCATATCAAGACACTCCAGAATTAGTTATTGTTCCTTTCTCCTCTCACTTCTTGCTGAGCATTTGTTCCTGGCAACATCTTGGCCATCTCTGGCAGTGGAATGTATAGTCTAACTTCAAATTGTGAGGTTACGATATTTTCTTTACTCAGTTGAGTGAAGAGATCTAACATATTAGTAGCATCCAGAGGGACCCAAGAAAGGGACACAAATGGTGAATGCATCAAATGTACTTTGGAGGGAACTTTAGCAGGAAGGTGGTCCTCATGGAAGCTGCAGAGGTGAGCTGGTATACTTGCTTGTGTTCTGAAGGTTGGAATTAGAAGCTTCTCCCCTGCTCCTCTGTTTGGGGAAGAAAAGGGGAACAGAACAGGACACAATCATATATTCTAGTTAAAGCTCAGGAAAATACGGAATGGGTCTTGGATCCATCCAGGTATTTCTCCTGCATGTCTGTAGGATGTGCTGTGTTGCTCCAGCTGTAACCATGTTGCTGACAGCTCTGTAGCAGGAGAGGACATGCCTATGGCAGAACAGAACATCTCTCCAAGTGTTCTTTTTTAGATGTTAGATGTGCTCATTAGAGGGCAGTAGAATAACTCTTCCTTTTTCTAGGTAAGCTCTATATTTTTGAATATTTTTCTGCTCTGCAGGATTCAAAACAAAATTTTCCAGTTCTTCCTTCAGTTTTTCCTAGTGCAATAGGTGTATAAAATGATGTTCATATGAAAATGGTACCCAGTATAAAGGAGCATAGAGCAATTATAGTAAAACCTGGTGCTTGGAAGCTTGTAAGTGTTGCAGGCTCAAAGGAGATGGAACTTCTGTAGGATTAAACCACAAGCAGCTAACACTATGTGTGGAAAAGCATCCAAAAGAATGTTTCACAGCTAACTTGTTTTTTGCTCAAACTAATTCTTATATGACCTCTATGTCCATATGGATCTATTGACTTGTTTGCTGTACCCCAGCTGCTGCCGCCACCTTTTTCTGCTTGAAGAAAATGGTAAAGAACCAGACTTTTTTCACCTAAAAGTAATCTTTAAATGAGATCTGATAATACCACCCCCACACACTCTGTAATATATAAATACTATAAATAGTTATGGCATAGTCTTTAAAGGGTACATGAGGCTGGGATTTGGAGCCCAACATCACAGTACTTAAATATGTTATTTATTATGTAACATCCATAGAATAAGGCTATAGCCCTGTTTTGGCTTTTGCAGCTAGTGTATTTCTGACTTCAGAAAAAGCAGTGTAGAAATCCGGGCTAGGAGTGAACATCTCCAGTGCATGTTTTGTTTATTAGGAATATTTCGCACACTGGTGACCTCTTTGGGGGATGTAAGCTGGTTCAAGGCAGCTGGAATAGTGGGAAAAGTAGACTTTTCAGTTTTAGCAGCACCAGCCATTGATTTCCAACAGATGGCTCTGATTTTGCGAGATCCTTAGTGGAAGCACACTATGTTAAGTAGAAGAAAATAAATATTTCAGAAGATATACAGATAGGTTTTGTGTCTTGAGAACCTTTGCTGAATCTTCCTCTTTCTGAAGTTACTTGGCCTAGAATGGTAGACCATGTGTGAGGGTTGGCAGGGTGGACATGACACCTTTCTGTCTTTCCCAGAACATGTTGGGTGTCTGCACATCGTCTTGCAGATTTCCATCTGTCCCTCACCCCAAGGGACACATCTTCACATGTTCTGCTGGGGCTTGAGCCACAGGTCCCTCCTGATGTGGTACGTGTTCTGTGTTCTTCACGTGGGTGGGGGGCTCTAGCACAGCACCTGGCTGCTCTGTTCTGTCCTACGTTATTTTATAGGGTGGCAATTTTCAAGCCCACAAACCTCTCAAGTGGAACAACCTTCTTGATACTGGCAAGGTTTGCTCCTGGCACAGCAGCTTGGATCAGTCCTACCTCCTGGAGAGCTTCAGATTATGCTTTTCACTCTGGGTTTGGGATCCACCAAGAAGCTGGCATTTCTTTATGTCTTAGTTGTGACACCTCAGCAAAGGTAGGACTAATGGGTCGTTCCTCATCAGGAAAGGGAAGATGAACAAAACCAGAAAAGTGTGAAAAATGCGGCATAGCACTGGGCAGCTCTTGGCATATGAGATAAAAATTAATATCCTGTCAGTAGGATAAAGAGATTAAACTCAACCTTACGCTAAGTGATACAGCAGTGATAAGTCTATAGGTGCACAGCAGCTAAGCCCACTTGACTGTTTGGTCCACATTAGGAAATTAGCAGATGCAGTGCTTGTGCCAGCAGTCCTCATCACCATGAAGAAGTGCTCTTCCTGCCAGTGCCTCCAGTGCAATACAGAAGGATTTTCTGCTGGCTTTCCCTTCCCCGCCCCACCCAAGGGAAAGTCCCTCTCTTCTGAGAACAAACTGAATGTTTTATTGGGAATGCTGGTATTCTTGATAGGTGTGTTTTGCATACAGTAAGCCTAAGTATTGCAAGACTGTCATTTGGGAAAGGGTGTATATTTCTTTTGCTCAAGGAACACTTTCCTTATAGGAACAATTCCATCTGATTGAATTCCTAGGATTTGATTGAAGTCAGTGGATGTCCCTGAATGTTACCCTGCAAGTGTAGGGGAGACAAGCACAGCGAGGCAAGGTGATTTCCTGAAGCCATTGTGCCTGGCAGGCACATTGCAGGGATCTCTGTTTTGGTGCTGAGGAGATCAAGGTAATGCCAAATGTCTGGCAGCCCTGAAAGCTGAGAGCAGGGTGTGTCGTGTAAGCACCTACACTGTTTTCTCAACTACTCTGTCCTTCCTCACCCCCTGTTTTGTTTTCATAACATGGTTGTTCTTACAACAGCTTTCTTCTTGCAGTTGCTGATCTCATCAGTGCATTGGGTAGATAGAGCTGTGGTGAGAGTACGAAGTGGTGGAGCCTTGTCATCTTGTAAAAATTTCTTGCTTTAAAATAGATTCTACCATCAGAATGTCATTCCAGAGTGGGTGATGGATCCTGTCTTGCAAGCTTCAAATAAAGTAAAGGGGAAGAGGTGATCGTATGGAGAAAACAATAGGTTCCGCCTATCCTAGAGGGCCATGATCTTCATTTTTCTTTTTTAAAATTTCACTTTCATTTAAGTGAGCCAAACGGGCATATTTGATTAGAAAGGCTTGCTCTAATTTAAGACTTTTTTGGAAAAAGGAAATTGTCTTATGTGAAAATTGTTACAGAAGGATGAAGGGTACCCAGCAGGGTCATGAAATCCAGCTTTGGCAGGAGAAGAATGCTGTAGGAAGTGTCCAGTGAGATTTGTCTAGGGGCTTGGTCAAGCTGCGGGGCTGCATCCGTTTGTCTCCGGGAGCCAGGCAGAAGTGGGGGCGGGAATGTAGGGCTGTCCAGAGGGTGAGATGTTGTCAGACTGTAGTGTGTTGCATAAGATGGCAGAGCTGGTGATCATATCAGTGCCTCAGGGCTTTTGGGAGCTCTAAATTGTTTGCTGAAGCAGAAGAGCAGTTGAGACAGCACAAAAACAGCAGCAGCTGGAAACATTGGAGGCTGGAAGAGGTGGTGAAGCAGCACTGAGATCAGTTCTAGTTGTGGGGTGGTCTGTACCTATGAGGAGGGAAGGAGACTTGAGGTGCTGGGCACCTCCTAGAATGAGTGTTTTCATCATGGATTTCAGTTTGCCTGGAAGAAAGGATTGTGGATTAGGCTCATTGGACTGTGTAATCAACAGCAAAAAAAAAAAAGAAACAGGTAGTTCACTCCGTCACTTTTAAGTGCTAGAATTAGTCAGACCTTTTCATGGTTAAAGGGCTATTATGATCATATGATCCTAATGCAGACACTGTATCACCTTCATCTGTGCTTTAGGGGCTTCTGATCGGCATTTCCAATCTTCATCTTGTGGTGAAGCATTTAATTACTGATAGTAGTCAGTTTTATTGTGCCACAAAGAAAAAAGTTAGCTTGTTCCTGGTCTGGATGTAACTTGCCATCCCTTTGAGCTGGAACGGCCATATGCCTATGTCAGCTGGGAGAGGGTACCCAGGTGCAGCAGATGCTTACCTGAAGTAGGTACTCAAGATGGGGATCAAGTTACCTCTTCACCCTGTCATAGACCAGAACAGCCTGGGTTACTTGCCTTGTACTTCTCCAAGTGATTATTTCTGTAGCTCCATTCTTTGATAGCATTCCAGTTCAGTTCTAAGATCTGCTATACATGCTCCAAAAACGGGAAGGGGAAGAATGGGTAGTGAGGTGCCAGCAGTGTTGTGCATAGGCAGTACTGTGTGTTGCTTGTTGCCAAACTGCACGTAGGCAAAACTGAACAGTGAGTTGAGGGCTGGAGGTCAAAGATGTGCCTGTCACGAACAATTTGGGAAGCTTTCCCAGATACTTTCACCTTCCTTCCTACTTTATGTCAGTGTTGCAGTCCTCTGTGTGTGCAGCAGTTTATAAAGCCACTTACAATGCAAGTGATGTGGGAACCAGCTGATCAAAATGTGACCAGTATCTAGCTAACAATTCTTAGATTACGTAAACAATGAAAGTCTGCAGGCATTATACAGGCTGAGTTGTCAAGCTCTTCTCCATGTCTAGAGTCAAGATCATCTGGTTTATGTTGACTGAGCAGGCTGTCAGGTAAAAGAAGTTAATATGATTACATTTAATGTGTGGGTGTTAAATGATAGAAGATAGGGTTGGCCTTTCTGTTCCCTTGGTGCTCCCAAACTGTTAGGTGTTTGGGTTTCTGGTGTGCAGGCACTCTGACAGCTGCAGATGGCTGGATTATTGCACAACCGTACGTCAAGGAGTTAGATAGGACAGCATGGGGATGGGGGGAGCACAGTACACTAATCTACCACAAAGACTTAAAAATCAAGGGCAAGCTCTGACGTGTGATTACTTTTTTCATTTCCCTGTGAATGCATGGCATGTTAGGAGTGGGGAAAAGAACCCGTAATACGGGAAGCCTTAAAGAATCCAAGAAAATCTGCCAGGAAAGGAGAATTAATCGAGAGTTTAAAATAACCTAGTGGAAATTTTGCTGTGGTCCTAATGAGCTCTAAGTAAGGTTCAGAGCAATTACTTCATGAAAAACTGATCAGAGCAGTAAGAGAGCATCTCTAGTAACTCTGCTCCTGCTTTTATTTCCACTGGTGCATAAGCATTGCCTGCGTACTTGTGACTGTGAACTTGTAGAAGGTGATGCCAGGGATCACTGAACCTCTTTAGCACAGGGACAGAAAAAGCACACGTGCCTCACATCAAAGGGAGAAGCTATTAGCCAACCTGGAGATTTGAACTAGCAACAGCATTTGCAGTCAAATGCAGTCCTTTCAGAGCATTCGTGTTTATCTGTAGTTCAGTTTTTCAGCACTGGTGCGAAAGGCATGGAATATGAATGATGATTAAATGGATCAGAGCTCTTTTGTCTGGAAAAGATGACTGTCTGAGAAAAGAGGAGCTGATGAAGTTTAGTAAAACATGATTGTCACAGAGGCATACAGAATTAGACTTGTTCCCAGTCTCTTCCAATGAGATATGTGTAAGAAATGAAGTGAGACTAGAAGATGCTGGGTTCAGGATGGGCAAAGGTCCCCAGAGGGGTGTGCAAGATGAGGTATGAGACTTCCTGTTTCCATCTGTTCTGCCGCTTGTACACTGCAGTAACTTCTGACCTTGCAGCACTAGGAGGTATGTAGCCACGTGCATCACAGCACTGGTGTTCTTATCATGCTCCATGTACTGCAAAGAGCCTGCAAGGCCACTGGATGTCCCCCCTAACCCACACCACCAGTGGCTTTTCTTTGCCACCTGAAGTCCCCTACAGCTTTGGGTGGGGCTGAGGGGATGTCAGGGGCACAGCTGAACAGCTCCAAAGCAAAATTTTTTGTTTCTCTCCTGATCCCTGTCCCAAATACATTCCTGCAGTAATTGTGCTATTTGGCTATATTAGCATAAAGTTGTCATTTTATTTCTAGTGCAATTTAAAAACTGAAATTGAAAGCATTAAAGGCAACTGTGCAAGATCAGACTGTTACTACAATTGTATGGCAGGCCTCCTGGAATCGAGCGGAGCTGATTTAAAGTATTTCAGGGGTACAGGTGAGGCTTTGGACTTCTTTCTTTCTTCCAATCTGTAGCATTCTTTTAACTGGCTGAAATCACTAAATCTTCCCAGCCTGCTCTGCAGTTATCAGTATGTACTTATTCTCTCCTACGCTTCCTGCTAGCCTTCAGGTCTATCATGTAATTAATTAGTGAGGAAAAAAGAACATGGAAAGAAATTTGTCCACTGAACATGGTAGGAGTTTGTTGGCAGCACTATCTCAGGTAAAGTACAGAAATGTAAAATGTTGCCTTTCTGTAAGATATGAGGCAAGCTTGCCACTTACCTTTTTATTATTTATTTATTTATTTCCCCCCCCTCTCTTGAGAACTGTAAAGTTGCTGGCATGGGAGTTTGAGATGGAGACCATCTCCAAGCACTGTTGTGGTTCTGCCAGCCCTATTCAAGTGAGTGGAGCAGTGGATTTTCCACTGATTTCAGAAAGATCTGACATTTAATTTTTTTAATCCTTTTATGTATTAATATTTCATATGTTTCATTACATCAACACATGCTGTTAAACGAGTTCAGTGCAACCAGCCAAGTGAACAGAATAAAACTGACATGCTTGGGCTGCCTATCCTCACTACCTACTCTCTGCATAGAGCAGTGAGGATATGAGTGGAATTTTGGGGTACTGGCCTCAGCCACGCAGACAGAGCTATGAGCTGTCCAGGCTGTAAACATTGCTCTGTGGTAACTTGCTAATGCATGAGCTTTTAGTTAAGCCTTGAGGGAAGAGTACAATCTGCTCTGTGTTCTTGTTTCAAGATAGCTCGTGCAGATTTTGTCTGGAAAATGAGAGCTATGGCCAAGACTGGAAACGTCTGCTGCTGTAGCACTGGGGGGAGAGGAGGGCTTATTGTTAAACAAACAAACAGGGCAAAAATATAGTAGGCAAGAGAAATGCCAACCCTGCTGGCCTGAGAAAAGAGTATCCTGAGCCCAAGTTGCTGAGAAGCAACTGTTTGTCTGGAGGTTGGGTGGAAAGCAGATACAGAGATCACTTGGAAAGGGCCAAGGTTGATTGACTGGATTAACTAGCATGGCATTGAAAGGTGAAACTCTTCAGCAATTATTCATGCTCTTCCCAAAAGGAAACAATGTGGGGCAAGCCTTTTTTCCCCCTTTGTTATTTGGTTTCACCCAGGATCAGTCATGGGAGGTTCCTGTCATTCTTCCTGTCCCTTTGTCCCAGAATCTGGTAAATGTCCAAGTGTTGCCCTTCCTGGAGCCCGGGAGCTTTGGGAACACGATTGCAGGAAGACAAGAGTAGCTTGTTCAACACTTCAGGGCTTAGCTGAACTTAATATTTGGCTTAGATCAGACAGCTTTTGAGTATCTCCGAGGAGTGAGATTCCTCAGCATCTGTGGGCAACCTGTGCTGGTGCTCAGTCACCTGCACAGTAAAAAAAAAAAAGTTTTTCCTGATGTTCACATGGAACCTCCTGTGCTTCATTTTATGCCCATTGCCTCTTGTCCTGTCAAAAGACTTGGTAATTCATTGTGCAGTTAATAATTTCCTTCCTATGCTCTTAGATCTGCTGGGAGACAATTTTTATTTCTGTGATTACTTCATCGTGACAAATACTAAATAGCTACTTCTAGCTTCCATTGTTATAAAGCACTATTTGGTAGAAAAAAATCAGAATTTTACACTGGATTTGAAATGCACAGGAAATGGAATCTATTTCAAGGCTAAGGTTACAGAACAGCATTAACAAATTGCAGGCTATCCTGCAAATGTTCCATCTATTGTTCCACTGAATTGAGACCTACCTGTTTACAAAAAACACAAAACAATCTTGAGTAAAGGTAACATTTCTCATCGTAACTTGTGTTTTGTAGAGGTGAAGGCATTTACATATCTGTTCCAATAGGATATAACTCGTCCTGGCTGCATATACTGCTTGCTTGCAGGAAAGGGTGTTTGCTTTTGTTTGAGGTGAGCTGTCCTCTGGCAAGCCTTGACCTGAAGAAAGAGATCTCCTGCCACGTCCTCCCTTCTTCCCCAGCTCTGCCATGGTGTGTCATGCCAGCGTGACAGCTGCGGTGATAATAATTTCCACCTTATAGTTTATGGCAGGATTTTTGCAACGTTCAGGTCTGGTTAAATGTTATGGCTGTTTTGTCATGGTAATGATGTTTAATGTACTATATTCCTCAGTTTTGCTCCACCATCAAGCTGGAGGCAGGACATGCCCTTCAGTTTCACTGTTTCTGTACTCTTGTTTTCTGCTAGCTTAATTAATCACAAACTCCCAACTTGTTATCCATTTTATGTGAGGTTATGTGGGACTGGATTTCAGCCCATCCTACAGAGAGGATTGGAAGGAATGGGAATCTGCCTGACCTAGCTAACAGAGCTGTTGTCCACCCAGTAGCTCTGGTAAATGCAGTTCTGATGCTCATCTCTGCACACTGCAAAATCTTGGATCATGTGGCAGCTGCCTGCCTGAACCGTCCTTCTCGCCTTACGTCCATTTCTAAAACAGACTGAAGCTTTCAGTCCTCTCCTGTATATCTTCTCCCTTTGCAGGGCAGAGGGTCTTCACCTCTTCATGCATCTTTGAAGCCTTTGCATGTGAGATGCTCAGATAGCATGCTGTACGTCTGCATCAGGTATGCCTTTTTCTTGGAGAGGGAAGAAACTCTCTGGCTTTCTTTGCATCAGCTGGTCGCAAAGAGCCAGTTTGGGCCCTTTCTTCCGTGCCTTCTGTATCTGAAAGCTACTGTATCCTTGGTGTATTTGCACAGCCTCTTACCACCAGCTTCCTGGCGCAATCTTGAGCTGGTATTCTTGTTGCGTTTTGTTAGTCTTGGTGGCCAGATCTCTTACCAAAATCTTCCTTCTGGGTATTGAGAGGTAAGTGTGGATGTTCCAGTACCCCTAGAGAGCGAGCAGAAAAGCAACAGAGTACTGTGGAGGTTGCTCATTCATAGGACAGTTACAGGATTGTAGGAAGAGAAGAGAGGCGCTTGTGCCATGAGAGACTAAACTATTCAGCTGGTGACCAAGTAATCAGTGAGGAAGAAGAAAGGGAGGAGATCTTGTAGTGGTGTTCATCATGACTCTTTCAACAGGTAGATCTGGGAGATGTGGTCAGAGTTCATCACAAGAAGCTGTCTGTTCAGAGCCCGCATTCAAGTTTTCGTATTAGGATTCCTCTGCCAGCTGCTCCCTTCTCCTTAACTCTCTCTGTGGTCTAACAACATGGCTTTTCCAGAGTCAAAACGTAGAGAGTCCGAGTCTGGCTGGGAAATGAAGCCACGCTGTCATGTCAGCTCCTGCCAGCTCTCTGCCTCTGATTGCCTTCCTTCTCCCACACTGGATGTTACCTTGGTCCCTGTAGGAGTTGTGGAGGCTGCCTTTTGGCTGTCTGTTCTTCTAATTAGGTCCTTAGGAAGAGGCAGAACTGAACTGAGAAATCTGTAGCTGGAAACATTAAAAGGAAAACGTGAAACTAGGGAGGACAAAAAAAATTTCAGGCTGTTGAATACCAGCTGATTAAGCATGTCAGAAAATGCTGGTTTGATGTTGACCCTCTGAGCTGTTTCTGAAGCTGCTTCTGTTTTGCACTTTTAGGCTGCTGTTCAGTGTGGAAGTTGGTACTGGGGTGTTTTAGGAGCTTAGTTTCTTCATATTCTCTGACAGTGAGAATTAGGCATTTCTGTGGTTCCTTTGGGTGGGGGAGCTGTGTCTACAGGGCAAGGGATGGGGTAGGTCAGCCCGGCCTCTGGGCAGTTGGCTACATCAGTTGCCTTCAGGAATGAGGAGGCTAGACACAGTCTAGGCCTTTGAAACAGCACAATTGTGCATTTTTATTGCTTGGTTTGAAAGAATCT
The DNA here is from genome assembly GCA_013399475.1 of Chauna torquata. Classification (NCBI taxonomy): domain Eukaryota; kingdom Metazoa; phylum Chordata; class Aves; order Anseriformes; family Anhimidae; genus Chauna; species Chauna torquata. The sequence continues at coordinate 88,564 of VXAL01006797.1, read as the reverse complement.
AGAAGAGCCTTGAAATCAGGATGCATTTCAGGATCCAGGTCAGCCTTTCTGCTTCTTTTGTCCTGAAGTATAAACAACAGCTTCACACCTAGGCTGTTGATGGCATGCAGAAAGCAGAGGACAAGACTGCTGTCTGTCCTTAGAACAAATTTATCACATGCCATGGCAGTTCTGCTGATTTACTTAGAGTAATTTAGATGCAAGGCAATAATATTCCCAGATTGCAGTCTTTCATCCCCTCATTATTTGTTTTAGCATGATGTTAGTAGATCATGGAGGGCTTTCTGGTCTAGAGACCTCTGTGAAGGATTCTGTAACAACAACAACAAAAAACAATAATAATGATCTCTATTCAAACTGCTAAACTGTACTTAATTTCCAGTGTCCTGCCCATCGCTGGAATTACCAAGCTAGATCTCTAGGCCAGAAACATGAAGCAATGATGCTTCTCTTGTTTCTGAGGGATTGGTCAGTGCTGTCGCTGCTGAGCCTCTTACTGTGACAAAATCTTACCCACCCTCCCAGAGAGGTTGGCATGCAGCTGGGTGTGCTGGGTCAGAGCAAAAGGATAGCCAAGCTGGGTAATCCTATCTTTTGACAGCAATCAGCAGTGGAAAGCTGCAGTACTTTCCCAGTAGCAGTACCTTCTTCAAAATACTTTTCCATTCTTGTAGTTTTAAGATTTTCTGACCCAAGACATCATCTCTTTGTATTACAGTACTGCTTCTGTTCTTTTGCAGAGTTGTCCAATTTTTTGGAACCTCTGCGAGTAGAAGTACTTGGTGTTCACAATATCTTAGGAGTGGACAAGGTACTCCATAGCTGTACTCTGTGTTATGTGAAGAAATCGGTAAGGGATAGTATCAAAATGAAATCCCAGAGGAAGCAATTCATTTGATTTCCACCAATTTTTGCATTGGAAGAGGTGGTGAGAAACTGTCTCTTGGTCATCTCCGCTATGCCACCCTCATATACCAAGTCGTAATGTCTGGTGCTGTGGTTGCATGTTGCATCTTCTCAGAAGTGCAGTGGCAACACTAGGGATGGTAACAGTGGTTGAATTGTCCTAGGGAATATTTCCTTAAGCAGCCCTAACGGATATGTATCGAAAGACATCTCTATGAATTGTATATCACGTTCTATCTGCTCTATTGCAGCAAAACACTTACAGCCTCCAGTGCCTAATAACAGTTATGAAAAACAAACTAGTGGGCTTGAAGAAATAGAAGGCTGTAGATACTGCCAGTGCCAAATCCTCCGAGCCCCTCTGTTCCTCCAGCCCCAAGCATTTCTGCAGAAGTTCCTTCTGTCCTCCCTTGTGAGCCAGTGCAGGGGATTTGGAGTTTTCATGTGCTCATTCAAGTCAAGCTGGAATAAAGGAAACGGCCTGGAGACATGTTGCTACTGATATATTTCAACTTCTGTCTATAACACATTATGGATGCTTCAGACCTCTGGGATGAAGTCTGAATGATCAGTTCAGCGGTCTCAAAACAACTTGCTGCTGCTGAAAATGAGGTGGCCTGCTCCTGACCATGTGATCTTCCTGGCCTGATGCTGACTTGATTTGGTTCAGCTCACTAAACTAGCATAAAACTAACCCAGTGTCATGGTTTTGGCTGGGATAGAGTTAATTTTCTTCATAGAGGCTCACACAGTGCTGTGTTTTGGATTTTTGATGAAAATAGTGGTGATGTTTTTGGTTGTTGCAGAGCAGTATTTACATAGAGCCAAGGACTTTTTTTTTTGCTTCTTGTGCTGCCCTGTCAGCGAGGAGGCTGGGGGTGCACAAGGAGCTGGGAGGAGATATAACCAGGGCAGGTGACCCAGACTGACCAAAGAGATATTCCACACCATATGACGTCATGCTCAGCCATAAAAGCTGGGGAAAAGAAGGAGGAAGGGGGGGCGTGGAGAGTGATGGCGTTTGTCTTCCCAAGAAACCATTACGCATGATGAGCCCTGCTTTCCTGGAAGTGGCTGAACACCTGCCTGCCCATGGGAAGCAGTGAATGAATTCCTTGTTTTGCTTTGCTTGCGCGCACTGCTTTTGCTTTACCTAGTAAACTGTCTTTATCTCAACCCATGAGTTCTGGCACTTTTACCTTTCTGATTCTCTCCCCATCCCACCTGGGGAGGGTGAGCGAGCGGCTGTGTGGCACTTAGCTGCCTACCGGGGCTAAACCACAACACCCAGGTGGAAGCAAGCTACACTTTCCCATTGCAGGTGCACACCAGAGCTGGGGAAGGAGGCTGTGGGGGAAGCGTGGTGGAAGCAGGTCAGGACTGCTGCTCTTGTGCTGCAGCAAGCTCTTAGGCAAGCTAAGCTCTCATTTCTGAGCTGCTGTCTCCTGGAGTCTGCCTGCTGTTGTCTCCGTGCCAAGTTTCCAAGTGTCATGTCCTGATGATACCACCGGTATTGATACGGCTGCACATTGCATGTCAATCTTTCCAGAGGAAACAGCCCTGTCTCTTTGTCATTAACAGAGCAGTCGATCAACAGTTGATTTTTTTTCCCTCTAGTTCCATTAGAGATGAGCAATCCAATATTGCATTCAGTTTTCCCTGGGGCAGATCAGCACCTTACAGACCTCTTGCCTGTTCCCCAGACTCCCACTGAACCTCTCAGCAGAGTTTGAGGAGTATGGCTGTATTGGCAGTCCCATCTTTTTCATAGACTTGCACCCTGGCGGAAAGCCGTGCTTTAGATGTAAATTAGCTCTCTCCCATTTGTGTTGCAGGTAAGCTATTCTGATCTTTAATGTGGATGTTGGATCCCTGAGTTTTGTGCAGAAGCAATTGGTCTTGCTGTGCTGATGGACATTTGCTGCTTGAGGGGAGCAATCTCTTTAACAGTAGGTGGGGCACTGGCATGTTGAGTGGCATGCTAGAAACATGACCTGTACAAGCATGTAGCAGAAGAGGCTGCCAGTGTGCCAAGAAATAAGATTTACTGAAAGGAGAGTTTGTTAAATCAGGGCTCCTCTGATGCACAAGTCTAGCGGAAGCTGAGGACTGTGTACCTCAGGTGTGGCTGCCTACACTGCAGGCTTTTTGTCTCTTGCCTGACATGTTTTCCTGGAACAATACGTTGCTGGAATCCCAGCCTAATAGAGGCTTAAGGACTATTTCTGCTGAACAGAAGGTCTTTTGGGGTGGAAAAGCAGAGAAGTTGCATTTCAGCTTCATTGTCCCATCTCTGCTGCTGTGCTCGGAACTTAGTGGCAGACTGAGGCAAAGGCCATACAGTTCTCTGGACCATGGAGACAAGGTGGAGCTCCTTACTGATTGAGTGTCCCCTCTGCTTTCTGAGAGCACATTCTTGCTGAAAAGGCATCCCAAGACAGTTACTTGCTGTGACAGTATTAAAGGAGTACATTCAGTGAGGGCCACCTGGCAAATCCGTTTCCTTAGGACTAGATTGCAACATTTGGGGCAGGGCTAATGGTTCTCACAGCTGAAGGGCAGTGCAGACTTCAGGTGCTAATTTCATGAACCTCCCAAGGAAAGACAGGGAAAGCAAACACTTGTGTGGATCTTCAAGAGTTAACATTAGGATTTCCTGCAGTTTCACACACCTGCTTCGTTTCTTGCTTAATGACACAGATCTTCGTTTTGTGCTTGTATTTCTGGATATTTGTGAAGCAGGGAGGGTTGCAGGAATAAATTTTAGGCAGTCCTGTCCTAGTTTGGGCAAGTTCAAATCTGTAGTCCTCACAGCCACTGGAACAGTGGCTGCCACAGTGAATGGCTGGGATGCAGAGATCAGGCTTGGATGTTACTTCTGGGACAGCTGTCCTGTTTAAGAAGGAACAGGCTCAGGTTTTTCTGAAAAGCACTGGTTGGCATGAGCACAGCTATTTCTGAAAGGGAAGGTGCTTGGGTAAAGTATTTGATGTCCCAGAGCAAACTAGAGACTGAGGAAATAATGGAGGGGGAAAAACCCATCTTCTCCCAGCTCTTCTCTGCCTTCTGTTTTGCCTCTGAATACTTCCTTAACCACTAATGAAAGACGAGGATAAAACTTGCCTTATCTGTGCCTCATGTGCCCTGTGGGGAGGAGAAGGCTGAGTGGATAGCCTCTTCGGATTGCCAAGCTGGGAACAGAAACGATCTCCCTGCCTTTCTTAAAGCATCTCTTCTCCCTGTCTGCACAGGTAGGCTTTCTGTGTACTTTGGATTTGCCGTGTCATCCATTGCCTGGCAGCCCTGGACCTATCTGTAAGAAGACAAACCTCATTGTATATTTAATGGTGCATTGAGGATGTCTCACTATACTTAATGCACACATTTCTGCCCCTTCGCTAGCTGTTCTTGCTTTTCTCCCCCTTCTCTCTGTGCAAGAGCTTCTTCCTTATCTTTGTGTCATTTGAACCTATACTTTGAGCCAGTTTTGACATTCTTCTGACCTTCGTGGCTAAGCTCCTTCACTGTGAAGACATCTGTGAAATGATCTGTTCTCTCTGCTCTGCACATGCTGCTGTGACTCCTGTACAAGTCCCACTTATTGCTGCTCTTGTGATGGTTTTGTTTTTACCCTGAAGTCATGTATCTGCATTGTCTACTCAATTCAGTTTCTGGCTGACATTGTTGTATTGCCTAGGAATATAATTAAGTATTGATCACTGTGCGCTCAGCAGTCAAATTAGTTAATATATTAAGCATGTGTAACAACGTGTCATTCCGATAATGTTTGGTACCTACCAGCTTAAGTAGCAGTGCATGTGTGCATGTGCTGTTTGCCTTGATCTTAGTCTTTTGATGGTTCTGAGTCCCTTTGGCAGTGATGGTCTGGGCATTGCTAACTTGCTGGTGCTGTCATTTCTTGCATGTTCTTGCTCTTTGTTCTCTGCTGGTTGTAAATTTCCAGGAGGAGCCCTATGCCACCCCAGAGGTTACTGCTAAATGCTCTTATTTGCTGGAAGCCAGGCTGAAGTGCTTACAGTTAATATCATGCCTTTCGGGGGCTTCCTGGGAAATGCTAGCATCTCCTTTACTCAGATGGAGTGAGCAGCTTTCAGGGATTGACCTGGCTGGGGAGCTGAGCAGTTGTTTGCTGTAAGATGCCTTCCTCTCCAGGTCTTGTGTTACAGAGGATGCAAATAAATGGAACTTGTCTTCTTTGCTCCCTGGTGGCCTTACTCTGCTCAGAGTCCTGCTCCTCCATTAGACCTACAGAGAGACTAAAGAGAGCCATTGTGGACACAGGACTTAAAATGTTTCTCTGCTCTGGCATCTTGGTACCAGATCACATTGGATTCTGCGCATCAAAAATCTTTGACAGCCTCTGGTCAGAGAGGGCCTTCAATGTGAGCAGTGTGCTTAGTGTGAAACTGTGTTCTTGTGCTGGCTTACCAAGTGCTACAAGCAGCATAAAAATATGTAGCCTGACCTTAGTGAACATGGTGGGAGATACAGAGCTTTCCCCTTTGTGGCCCTCCCCTAGTTATTGTGGTCTTTGAGCTAAACCCTGTTTTATTATAAAGGTTTTAAAATGTTAGGGGGATTTAAATGTTGGCCAGTTATGTGGCTGTTCAAATCAGCACAGTTGTGGTGTAGCAAGTGCTTGATGATCAGCTGCAAACATTCAGTTGTCATAATGGGTCCGTTTGCCTTTCTGGGTACTTAGAGTAACCAGTCTTGGCCAACTGGATAAATCTGCCATTCCTTTTCTAATGGAAAAACTTCCTAAAATTCCATTTGCAAGCCTGAGTTGTTTGTGAGGAAGAGTCAAAGGAAATGGGGAAGAAGCTTTGAAATTGTTTCGGTTTGCAATGTTGCATTTTCAAAATGAATGAGCTAAAGTCGAAAGCATCAAAACAAAATCATTTTGATCAAGATAGTTTTGTAATCTCTGTTCACATTTCCTTAAATTCTGAATTTGTTTGATTTTGGAATGTGTACTCGATCCACAGGTTTTCCCAAGCTGGGGGAAGAATTTGTCGCCTATCATTGGTGTTTTTGCAAAACCCACAGTGAGTTGCGTTGTGCTTCTGCATAGAGAGAAGACAGCACTGAGCAGCCAGCTGAAAGGCAGTCTGCTGTACAGAAAACATCGCTGACTGGCTGCAAAATTCTTGCAGCCCAGGGATGCCACTGCTGTCACTGTTACTCTGTGCCACATTTAAACGCATGGCTTGTTCTGACAGCCTTGGTTGGCTGTGCACTCCTCTGGTAAATTCCTTGTGGTGAAGGGACAGAGCAATTCTTTTTGCCTGTACAGGAATCTTAAGCTGCATGTCACTGGAGAAGCAGCATCTCTTTGTGTACCTTTACATGTGTTTAGGTAGAAACAGATGCAAAGAGAGGACTGAAGGTGCAGCCTTGACTTGAGTTTTGTATATTTAGCTGTGCGACTGTTTTGCTTGTCTCTTCCTTCCACAGCTCTTCATGTCAGGTAAAGCATAGTGCTGCATAAGCTTAGCGCTACTGGAAGGGCTGAGCCCTGTGTCTCCTTCTGCCTCTTTTCCTTGGTCTCCTACTGAGAAAGCCTGTCCTTTCTGATTCCAGTTTGGTGTACTTGATGGAAATAATTGCGGATGATACTGTCTCTGCATCTCTCCCATGTCCTGCTTTTTTTTGTTTTTGTTTTTTTACTTGGCATTCTTGGTAGAGGGAGGGAAAATAGTTGCAGATGTTAAACCTGGGTCAAGAGAATGAGGAAAACGCAGTGCTGTAACAAATGAACCTACTAACCCATGAAATATATTCCCTGGAAAAGTGAGGGGCAAGGTGGGACTCAACACATAACAACACATCGTTGTGCCTGTTGCAGTCACTGAGGAACAGGAAAGAACTCCGCAACTCATTCTAGATATTGACTTGTACATCTGTCCTCGGCTGCTCTGCTTCCAGGGCTGCAGTGGTGGCTGAAAGTGAAATATTTGCCTGTCTGCCTCAGAAGTTTCATCCTCTATGCTTTTTCAGTTTCTGTGAGCATCTTTAAATACTTATTTTTCCCCTTCTTCCCGATTGCTCTCTACCCTCTTTCCTTCCCCCAGCACCCCATTAAGCCACTGCCATAGCGTTGAGAGAAATGCAGTGTAAAATGAGGTTCTGTGATGGGTATTTTGAGAAAAATATCTGCAGTTAAAATGCAGCTATGGTGAACATGCAAATGTGTTCATAAATATGAACAAACATCCATTATATCTAAACCTTTCTTGTGCAGGACTTGCGTGAGATACAAAGTCATCAGAGGTGTAAACAGTAAAATCAGCATTTTGGATACAACAGAAGTCTTTTATGTGCTGACCCATTAAAGGAACTCCACCCATCCGAATTTCTCCACTTTAGTCCTCAGCTTCTGAAATCTGCTTGTTGTCAAACCTAGGGAAGGAGCTGAAAGACTGTTTGGCAGGGTCACCACTAAATCAGTGCATTGAGAATACAATAACAGGTACAGCTGAACAGCACTGGTTCTTCCAAAGAGCTGAAAGAGCACATATGAAGTGATAAGTGAGAATACACTTGTGAAAGAAATGCCAGGTACCAAAACAAATGCAAGGGGTTCTCAGAGCTGCTCACTGGGAATGGAAAACCAGTGACGTTCACAGCAAGTGAGATTACAATCACAGGGGCTGTATGGATGCTGTTGATTCTCTCTTGGGTATTTTTGGGTATGGTGCCTCAAAGGGGGCACTTTTTGTGACAGCTTAGCACAGGGTTGAAGATGTGAAATTCTGCTTGTGTCGTGTAAGGAAAGTATTGGTTCTACTCTAACAATTCCTATTGCTTTATTTACCAAGAGTGATCCTCATTTGGGCCTTAACACAGTATTGCTGAACAGCTTCTGCTCCATATTGTCTTTGCCAGAACTCAGAGTACTGCCTCCACCAGGAACTGGGACTGCAGCCCCACCAGGAACTTGAAATGAAATACAGGGAGAGGAGGGCAGATAGCTCTTCGGTTCCAGTAGGATGCTTGCATCCATACTTGATGTCATGGTAGCTCTGGCACATTCTGTCTCTTGGTTTGGATCCCCATATTGGTTGTCACTGCAGCAGATCCAGGAGCCCGTTATGTCTTTAACATCTATCTGATGGAGAGTAAGGGCTGGCAGAGCTAGCAGCACACTGAGTGCTCTGCATCGCAGGACTTCCCACTCCCACAGGTTGTGTCTCTGCTTACATATCTCTGCCACAGAGAAGGCTTGAGTGTTTGGGAAGGAGAAGGGTTCTGTGCCTCTTGGATCAAGAAATGCAGTGAGTCCATGGACATGGTGGGGGTGTTTGGCTTGCAGCCCTGTGGAGCTGTGCATAACTGCTGCTAAGCTCCAGGCCATGTGCCCTTCCTGGAGAGCAGTGACCTCACAGTGAATTCCCATCAGTTCTGCCAAAAATTGTTTCTAGTTTTGGGGATGTTACTTAACTAACTAGAGCTGGAAGTGAAGTTCTGGACAACTCCATGCAAGATTGGCAGTGCTGAGATTCTCAGCTAAGGTAATGACCAGAGAAGTATGCATGGGTGTGTGTTCATGAGCTAGGTTGCTTTCTCTGGGTGAGGAAAGATGTAGCAGATCCTGTGTGAGAAGAAGAATCAAATATTTCCGGTGCACCGAGCTTTCATGTGGATTTTTCTTCTTTGCTTTTGATGCCAAACTTCCCTGGACAAGGCCCATTTGGTTATCTAGTAGCTAATATACAGTTAAAAGACAAGCAAATTAAGGTAAATTAATGTTTTCTTACATTTTGCATAAACTGTAAGCACTGGGTAAAGTAAAACAGCATACTACTTTCAAATCAAGATCTTGCAAGATCTAATACTGCAGAAAGTACTGAATTACTAATTTCTCAAACTTTTCAAAGGAAAATATAGTCACGTAATCTTATTAGCGGGAATGGAAATTATATTTTGGGGAAAATCTCTTTAAAATACAAAGCTGCGAGGCATTGTCAAAAAACTGTTTCATTATTCTGTCTCCCTTAGTAAGCCATAAGGATGGAATTTCCCATTGAGAAGCATGAATTACTTTTGGTCTCAGAGTAAACCTCATTCCAGATATTTGTTGCTGTCTAAGCTTTTATAGAAATTGTATTTTATTTGATCCTTCTGTTCCTCCCACTGCTCCCTATCCAAAGTGCAATACCAACAGAAGTATCTCTTCTGCATATATCTTTCTTTCTTGTTAAAATATAAATTTTTATCCTCTCTGGATGGGGACTTGTTGGACTGTCCAGATTGTGCTTTCTTGTGGACTCCCTGGAGTTTGCTTTGATGGTCCATGATGGTGGTGCCCATGGTTTTGTACAAACCTTAAAAATACTTGCTGCAGGAGGCAGACAGCTGAGAATGACACTTCCCTGTGTCCCAGTGCCTTGTTTTCAGGTTGCGATGGCAAACCTATGAGTCATTACCTTATGGATGTGTGCTGGAAGGAACTCTGTTGCCAAGGTGACTTTTCAAATACTGTTTTTGCAAGGGCAGGTCTTTTCTGAGAAAGGAGCCACAGGTCTGTGCACTTTGCTTCCTGCACGTACACTGAGGATGGGCTCAAAAGAGGATGGACCCGTCCGCATCATGCTGACCAGCCAGGAAGGAGGGTTGTGTTCTGCAGCGGAGGTGAGAGGCTCCATCTCTCAGTTCTTCTAATGCTCCTTCCATCTGGAAAACAAAACCCTGCTATTCTGCGTGATTGGCTGTTAACGGGGTGGTCAGGTCTAACCTCCTTGGTTTGTTTTTGATATTTCTCAATTAGTGAGCAGGAATCTCTTAACTAACTGTGTTGATTCCATATTGAGTTCAACAGAGAGATTCCCAATACCATGTAGCAGTGTGTGGTCTGCACTTGCTGTAAGCGTTTCTCAAAGGTAAGTGCTTATAAATGGGGATGTAGCCTCTCTGTCTCTTCCCCAGCCCATTTACGTATGACATAGCACTTGGGGCGTTCATCACTACCTTTTCCTATGGCTGACCTCCTTGTCTCTGTAGTCTTTTCATGTCGAAGGTATGACTATATTTGTCAGTCGCATTTGCACAAGGCAAGTGTAAAAACAGAAGCCCCCTTGTAAGTTTTGTTATACCTCGACATGCAATCTGGAAAATGATATGGATATTTTGAATTTATTCAGCTAGAAGCATGGCATTTGAGAATGCATGATAATAACACCTGAGGGCCTGAACTCTTCAGATCTCTGGGGATTTTTTTTTTTTTTAGAAACTGTCTCTGCAGAGAGGAAGTGCCAGCCATCTTGCTGAAGGGAGCAAAATTTTATTTTTCTGTTGCATTTGAAGAAATGTCAGATTGTGGAAAACTTGAGAAAGAAATAGGTCAGAAGTGTCTGTGGCAGAGATGAGGATAGTAATGTGGCTGCTCTGAGTCTTAGCTTCCCCCACATGTTACCCAGGGTGCAAATACATGGACTACCATGTAGTGCTTCATATCTCAAACACCTGTGCTGTTTCACAGAAATAGCGTGAGTGCAGGAGGAGAGGAAGAGCAGGAAGAGCAACTTGCTAGGCTTCCACAGACAAGGTTGGGAATTTGCAGTTGAACAGACACTGCAAAGCCTCTTGGGCCAGGTTTCCTTTCCAGCAGGACCAGGAAGCAGGGACATTGGATGTACTTCCACAGGGGTTTACATGCTGCTTGTTTGCAAAACTTGCACTAGGGCCGAGTGCATACGCTGCGAAGACTGGCACCCTTGAAGTGAGGACTGCCCATGCTCCCAGTGGCGTCTCTCCACTCAGAGTCAGGACTTACGGGGTTTGCATAGCACCATGGTCCCCTCTCTCTGAATTACATGAGAGGAAGCTGCTTTACCTCTATGGTAATGCTTAATACTGGTCTACAAGCTCACCAGCTTTCCAACCTGTGAGCTGGCAGAGTTGCACTGGTTTGTGTTTCTTAAGGAATATCTTGAGCAGATCAGACTTCTTTCCTGTAGGTGAAGGAGAGAAATGCATGGTGGCACCCCTGGTGCTGCCTGAAGCAGCCTTTGGCCTCAACTCCAGTCTTGCAGTTCTTGAAGTCTTGAACCTTAGGCTTCTATGGGGATGAAGAAAGCAAAGAAAGCCCAGCTGCTTCTCCTCTCTGAGGTGTCTGAGGCCATGAAGTTGCCATCAGAGGCTCTCTGGTGGGTTTTCTCTGCCCGCAGTAGCTGGACAGGAGGTTGAAGGAGGTTTCTTGGCTAAGTGTAGGAAAATGGAGGCTCTGCTGCAGACCTGTAACTCCTTGTGTGCATGGTCTGAGACCAGCCCTTGGAATGGAAGCCTCTGTGCTGGGGAGGACTGCTGAAATGGGAGGAGACTGAGGACTTCTGGAGAGTGAGAAGCATCTCAGGTGGAGGTACTTTTCAAGGAAGAGTTGCCTTTGCCTTGTGGCAGAGGTTGAACATGGCCACAGCACATAAGTCATTACCTGGGAGCTCAATTTGTCTCCAGAGTTGCCTTTGTAGACTGCTGTGCCTATGTGGTTTTTGGCTCAAGGGGAACTGCTTCAGCTTCAGACAGCATGTCACTTGTGTGGCTAATTGGAGATGAATCTTTCGCAGAGGGAGGTTTTGTGCCCTTGCTGTAGCTGGTCAGAACCTGGGAATGTTTACCAGGCCTGATGGATGGAAGCATGACCTCAGCATGAGGATGTGAGTCACGCTGCTCCTCCAGGTTTGGGGTGTAAAGCCAGGTTTGGAAGTAGGCTCTGCTTTAAATAACCGGGGGATCTGAAAGGGTTGCGAATGCAGATCCCATTTGAAATAGGATGCCTTCCTCACTGGGGGAAGAAGGAAAGCTAGTGCGCTGGTGTAATGATTAAACATGATTAAAAATAATGTATCTTGTTTTGGAACATAAAAAAACAAACGCTGTATCCATGGTGAAACCTGTCCTGTCCAAGCAAGGGCTGTCATCTTCTCTTCAATGTTGTTTTTCCGAGCCTACTGAGGGTGGCAGGACTTAGACTGGGTAAAACCCAAACGCTTGCTACCATGGTCTCTGTGCACTGTGTGCAGGCTACCAAGCTGTCTCTGGGGCCTTCTCTAAGAGTAAGGGGGCAGAGAGCCAGAATATCAGCTCCCTGTTCCTGGCGTGGCCACCCCAGGTCTAGGTCCCACTAGTCACATGTACCCTGGTCTCCAAAGACACTTCTGGAGCAGTGCTTTCTGGAGGACAAGCAGAGCTCGAGGTCACCTTGCTGGGAGCTGAGCTGCTGGATGGGATGAGGACATCTGTGGAGTGCCGCTTCTGGCAGCAACTCATTGCTGGGGGAAGTTTTGGCTGACTTTCTTCCTGGCTTGTGCTGTCCTTCAGCTTTCTTCTGGGAAGAAAAGAGCACCCTCAGTGCTCCTGCGTGGACATCTCAGGTCACACCACAGTTCCATTTCATCCAGGAGACTGGGAGAAATGCAGCAGTGGCTTGCTGTTTCCCAGGACCCTTCAGTGAATAAGAGTAGCAGACAATTTACAAGTGACACTATGTAATTTTAAACAAACAAAAGAAACAACAACCAGAAAACCGACCCAGTCTTCTGCTTTTGGATGTATTCTTTGAATCTATGTAGTGAACTCATTCCGCAGCTGTAGGCATATGCTCGTTTTTGCTGCTGTTAAACAACTGGGGCTGAAATTAACACATCTGTTGTTGTTTAACTTCAATTTATACTGTACTCTGTTTTGCCAAAGTACTGTGTTTTGAGCAGCAGCAGCCTCACTGTTGCATATCACCAGAGTTCTGGGAATACTGCTTAAAACTACATGCTTTTTTTAATAGCTCTTACCAGAAGGGGACTCGATGCTCTGCTGTAGTTTTGTGAGGAGGGAGCAGATGCCAGTGTTGCAGAACCCTCTGTTATAGTGGGGTGTAGCACAGGTGCAGTATTATGTCTCGTATTTCTGCTCACGACTGAGTCCTTGAAGCAATGTGATTTCCTGGAACTATTTCAAAATGCCTGTGAAGCCCCTGTTTTCACCTTCTTCGTTGTGAACTCAAACTTGAAAAGTGGGACCCTGGGGCTTGGAGAAGCCTGTGGTATTATGCCTTTAACCCAGTCTCGTGTCTGTGCTAGGCTTGTTTCTGAATGCCTAGCAATGATAATCTGGGAATTTTTAAGGTAGGAGATGTGTATATTTTTAGTTTAAAGACCTTGACAGCTGTCCTTTCAAAAAAAAAAAAACACAACCACCCATAACTGCTTTTGAAATGAAGTTATACTGAAATAACCTGCTTCTCTGCCATGAAAGCAGGATCCTGAGAATTGTGAGGCGTAGTATCAAACACTTGATGTAGGAGGCAGAAAGGTGTTGCTATTTTTTTAATCTGTTTATATTTAAGATGTTTTGTACCGTACAGATCAGAGGGAAGAAAAACACATCCTCACTAAAAGGAATAATTGCCAAGTTTACAATATGTAAATTACCCTCAGCTAATGTAAGTGATTTTGCTAACCTTGTTTTCCTGTGAGCAAAGTTTCAAAGGCAAGTGTTGTTAAATTACATGTAGAATGGGCTGGAGGGAGGGGGAGGACCCAAGCCCTTCTGATTTCATGGAAAAGTAATTAAAATGGAGCTCCAGTCTGACTTTGATCTCAGAGGTGCTTGCAAACTAAATAAAAATAAAGACTACCTGCGGACAGCCTGTGCTGTTAATTAGCTAAATTTTGCCTCTTGCCTAGGAAAAGTTCTCCAGTGAGTTTCCAGTGCCTTTGGCACTCAGCATTGCAAATGGATGTTGCCAAACACAACTTGGCAACTTCTAACAACAACAATAAAAAAAACCCTTCTGATGGGTGGGGAGCAATACACAAAGTGAAAATATCTGTGGAATATGCAGTGTTGTTCTTGCACAGCACTGGCTTCATGGGCTTGGTTGCAGAAGGGCGGAGGTTGGCAGCTCCCTGCACTGCATGCAGCGGGAGGAGGAGCACTGGTGCCCCCTCTGCAGATGTGTGTGACAGACAGACCGATGGACTGGCCGCACTGGATGCCTTTGTGGCACATGGGAGGCTGAAAGCCTGACAGGTGCTTGTGAACAGCCCCTTCCAGCCAGAGGGCTGCCAGGTGTGCATGCTTGGTTGGGAATCACCTATGTTAAGGCCTTTGATTTTGTGGAGCTGTCTTGGCAAGTGGCACCTTAACTGCTGTCTGACCATTAATACAGCCTAGATGTCATGGCTGATGTGGCTTTTATTGTGTCAGACAACAGCCAAAAACTCCATTGTAATAGACATCCAAACACAATATTGTCAAGATTCGTATTGGCCCATAAGATTTGTGTCCCCCGCCCCTATCTTAAAGTTAGCCCCAAAATGCAGATGGATTAGGCTGCCCACCTTGCCCATGTCCCATGGGCGGTGGAGGGATGCTCCCCTTCCCCAGCACTGCCCTGGAAATTTGCAACTCAAGGCCCTGGCGCTGGTTGCTTGTTGTCCTGCTTGTGGAGAGGTTGGGCTCCTGCCAAGAAAACAGCTTTTGTGTTTCGTTAAATATTCTGCTGCTGTTTTGGGAAAAAATAAATATCTGAAATGATGTTATTACTAGAATTGGCCAGCTGGCTGAAATTTTTTTTCATTAACAAATCCCGCCAGGAGCTGTTTTCCCAGTGAAGTAATGAGCATGTTTTCACACAAGGGGGCAAATCTCCCCAGCACCGTTGCTGCTGAAATCTGGGCGCACTCAGACAGTCAAGTTCTGCCAGAAACACAGGGAGAAGGCTTCCAGTCCCAGCAGCTACTCGGACATCATTGGGATGGGATGTGTTTTGCGATTTAGCTTTTGGTTTCTTGTGATCCATCTTTGCTTCCATGGCAGTGAAATCACAGGACTTTGGGGTGATGATGTGGGGGAATGATAGCTGGGAGTTGGTTACTGGTGTTGTGCAGTTATGGCAGGAGACTGGTGCCATGTGCTCGTCTTGGCCTGGACCTCTGCCGCTCTGCACAGCTTTAATCCTGGCTGGGGTGGAAGTCAGGAGCGTAGCTGCTTCAGGCAGTATCAGGGATCTTGTCCTTTCAGAAAGACGAGTGGCAGACCGCAGGGGGAACACTGACACTTGTCTGTCCCTTGACTGGAGAGGGGGCCCGGGGGCTGCAGTCCCAGTTCAGACAACGCGATGGGAAGGGGAGGTGCAAGGTGGGTCCCAAACCTCAGTAAATCAAGGGGCGGGGGCAGGTCATCACAATTTAAACTTATGTAAGTCAATTGTTTCAGCACCTACTTTGATGCCACAGCCAATGGATTTATGAAATTTACCCTTAAAATGATTAGATGAGCTTTGTAAATAACTGATCACTTCTAGATATGGTTTATTTCTTGCTTCTTAGGTACATTAATTGCAGTAACATATTTTTCTGGGACAAGAAGCAATGAAAGCAATAGCTTCATTCTCCATGTCCTTTAGAAACTCAGACTCGAGTTGTTGTTACCTTTATGGAAAATTCCCCCCAACTCCATCAGTCTTGTTCTGATCTTCACATGTTGAACTTATTGTGATCCTGCTTTTGTTTAAATTGTCCTAAAAGATTTGAAGCTTCAGAGATGTTGTTTTCAGTGAATTGTTTTCAGAGTTGTATTTAATTCCTTTATCCTGTTTCTTTGAATTCTGCTTTAAGGGGGAGAAAAAGGATATTTTTTTCCTTTCCAGGCTTAAGAATAGTCTAAGTTGAGAGAAGTAGTGTTTGGGGAGCTTATTCCTCTATTAGCATTCCTGCAGCAGTATTCACAGGATGTTTCAGGAGAAAAGTTGACTAAAGTCTTTTTTTCTTTTTTTAAACATGGAAGATAAGATAAATTTTATAGTGTCTGCAATGCATCTCCAGTAAATACATTTGGGACTTTTTTTCCTTGATATTGGATATTAGTGATCAACAGCTGTTTTCCAAATACTGAATTTAGTATATAGTAAGTGTTAGCCTTTTTTCAAGTTATTAATAAGGGGCTGCTACTTAGGGATGTCTGTATTTTTCAGACCATTTCCAGTCCTCCCCCTGCCTGCCATGTGCTGTCTGGGCAGAAGCTGAGGATGGGCCGGTTGCCTACACGGATGCCCAACAGCTGTGTTAGAAGGCCATTCCTTCTGCTGTCCGCATGCCTGCAATCTGTATTGCTTGTCTTCCTAGTTTTATCAGTCTGCATATTTTCAGATTGAAACTTGCTTTTTGCTTCCACTTCTGGAAACTGTACACCCTCTGAGTCTGTCCTCACTGGTTTATCTTGGTTTAGCAATCTGTTGCTCATGCAGCCTCAAAAAGGAAATAAAGCCAGGCGTAACTGAGATCTGTGGCAGCTTGTCTTGGTGCATGGATGCCTGTGGAGTGATCAGCTGTTGTGGCTAGCTTTCAAAAGGAGATGCCAGCCACTCAGGCCAGGTTCCTGTGGGAATGCAGAATATGGGGCGCAAAGTTGCCTCAAAAAGGCTTTCTCAGAGAGAGCTACCTGGCCTGAGAAAACAGGGCCTATGCTGCTGCTTCTGCTGATCTGATCTTGTTGCATTCTTATTTCTAAATCGACAATGAGCCAGTTTTGGTTTGTTCAGCTCTGAGTTGAGATGCGGTGTAACCCCCAGTCCGTGTGCAGCCTGTCCAACGTGCTGACACATCCAAAGGCAACGAAGGTTGATCAAAAGATTGCGGACCCTGCAGTGCTGTCTTTGTGAAGTGTCCAGCAGAGAGTTTGTATGTGGAAGCCAAGCTCCATCTCACATCTCTCTTTTTCTCTAGGTTTAGAAGAAAAAATAATTCTTTCAAAAAAAGAAAAAATGAAGCTGAGGAAAGAAAGATGGCTACAGAGTAAGTACTCCTCCAAAGCACAGCTGTATGCGGGGCATCTCGCAGGGTGACCCTGCCGGATTTCTGTACAGATAGGGTGTGGGCAAAAGTGTTGGGCTATGGCAGGACTAGGGCTGGGGGCCAGGGAGGCTGAATGCTTCTCAGAAACCTTCAAGTCTGCTTCCCAGACTGTGGGATAAAAGTCTCAGGTATTGTTTCTTTTTCCAGAGGGCATTTAGCACTGAGATTGAGTCTTTGCCCCAAACCTGTTTTTGATCTTCCTCCAAGTGCAATGTGACTACTTAAAAACCTTCATTTATCCAGATAGGTCATTGTGCCAGTGTAGGTCTAGCAAGTTTTTGTATCTTTTAAGGCTCCAACAGAGATACGACTGGCTATACAGTCGCAGCATGGGCTAGACAGCTCCTGAGGAGCCGTGTGGATTGTAAGACAGCCTGGAGCTGAGCCACACACAGCCACCAGCTAATCCCAGGCCTCTGTGAACAGTGGTAAAAGTCTGCAGTGGGGCCTTCTGCTCTTCTACAAGGGACATCTCTGGATGCTACTGGCTGTGTTACTGCTATTTCCCCCATGCCCTGGTCAGTGAACCCACTACCAGACAGGCTTACTTTTCTAGAGGCTGTGAAATAAGAGCCAAACAAAACCAATCCACGGCAGAAATGTTCCTGCTTCTTTTGGGAAGAGGGTATTTTTGCTTCAAGTATCTGAGCACAGGAAGACTTTCAGCTGTGGTATGGCGAGATACACTGCCTTCACTTAGCTGTCTGCCACATGCCTGATGTGCTGAATCATTTTTAAAGGTCAGGTCTTATGTTCTCTGTGCAGCTGTGTGTAGGACCCACTTGCAGGTGCCAGTGGGAGCTGAGAGTTAGGGAACCTCTTCCTGCAAGAAAGTTGGAGGTGGTCTTGTTTGGGGACCTTTCCAGAGGGCATGCAAGAGGCTTGCTATTCCTCTCCTGGTGGAGCAGGGAGTGTCACAGCTCCTCTCTGGCTAGCATCTTCCTGCTGTCAGCAGAAGCAGCCTCCCCACGTCAGCTCCTGAGATATTGCTGTGGGATGGGGAGTAGCAGAGGGATTCCTCTTGCCACATGGAGCTGTTCTTGAGACTGCCTTTTCCCTGAACACCTTTTGGCCCAACAGAATTGCTAACAGACTGTGCTTGGGGTTGAGCAGTGTGGCTTTCTGCTGCACCATATGCTGTCTGCTCCTGAGCTCTCACTGCGCGTTGAGCTAGAGTCCTTCCACCTGTGTCTGCACCAGTCACAGTGAAGGTGTCTGGCTCCCCTTACATAAAAAGCTGGTAACTTAACAGCATGACTGCTAAGGAAGCCTTCTTCCTATCATCAACCAACAACTTCCAAATTTCATTCACGTCTGCAACCATCAGTGTCCCTGTTGAGCAAAAGACATAGATGGCTGTGGTAGTCCTAACAGCTGGCCTGCCACTTGCGGTTTCGGTGCTCTTAAAGCTCTGTTTGTGTATCTGATACTGTTGGGGGAACATTGGAAGGGATTGCTGGAGCACAGCTGAGATCTTCCTGGCCTGATATCCTGTCTCTAACTGTGACTGGCACCAGATGTTGTGGAGGAAGGTAAGCCCTCAGCTGCTTTCTGTGACACAGAATTGACAGTAAAAGGGGTACATGGGACTCATGTATTCTGCAAGAAAGAGGACATGCTGCTGGAGCTAGGTGACAGAACTGCTCCCATAGTTCAGGTCGGTTACTTTGGAGGTGAGGAGAGCCTAGGAGCAGGCTTCCTCTTTTAATCATGCCCTCCTGCATATATGCCTTCATAGCATCAGCCTTTCTCAAGATTACATATGTTACTTTGGCCCTGCAATGGCCTCTTTTCTGCTCTCTTGGCTCTAAAATTACTAAACTGAGGGAAAACAAATGAAGTGCACTGGCTTTGCTTTTGGGCGAACACCAAGATAGAAAATTTCAGGCCAAACTACCTCCATCTGAGAAGATAGTAGTTATTAGGAGTGCTTCAGAGATGCAGAAGTACCTAAATTGCTGGCTGTCTTTACTCCCCCACTAAACTTGTGGCCAGCTGGCAAATACCAGCGTTCTGTGGCAAATGCTTTACTGAGGGTAGGAAATCCCCTGAGATTTGTTTAAAAAAAAAAAAGCAAGTGTTAGCACCAGATGCGCCGCTTTTTACTGAGGAAAAACTGAATAGCTGGAAAGAGCCTATATAAACATCAATAAAGAAACTGATATTATTAGCTGGCAGAACAAAATGAAATGGTATTTCTAGGGATGGTGATTCTTAAATGAAGCTTGGCATGCTAACATTGTCACAACTTACCTTAAGGAGCTGCAATCAACTGAAACAGAAACTCATTGATTTTTATCTGATGCAGATAACTTATTTGTTATTGTGGCTTTTGTAGTATTTGCTTGGCCTGCTCCCCTCAACCTCAAAAGAGAACCCAGCTTTGACTGCTGAAGTTATTACCATTAAATCTCTGTTTTCCTAAATCTTCCCAAGAGTTTGTTGTTTCTTCTTATCCCAGGGCTGCTTTCTTGACACTGGATGCCAGGACCCTGAGAACTAAATTTCAGTCCAGTAGTGCAAATGCAAAACTTGGAGATTTCTTCCATTCCAATAAATCATCATAGGAGAGACTAGAGAGAGAAAAAAATTATGCAATGCTTCAGACATTAGAAGTATGCACACTTCAAAATACATATATCGTATGGCTCCTCAAATGCAGAAGACTTCATAGGAAAAGAATTTGGGATGTTTGCGCAGAATCAGGTGTCTGAAAATTTTGAGCACGTACTGTTTGTGACAGCACTGAAGCAGTCAGCTTCATAAAGCCAGACCAAAAAAAGAAGTGATGCAGAACAGAAAGCTGTGTTCTTGGCAGGGATTGCTGTGAGGAGAAGCGTTTACAATCCACATTTGTCACAAACGTCCATGTACAGCAAAAATTACAGTTCATCAAAAACTGTTGCTCTTCTACTGAAACAGCTTAGCTGGGGGGCGAACGAGACAAAAATACTGAAGGAGCAAGCAGCTAGCTAGTGAATTTGAGTTCAGTTTTCTTGAATGTGGGCTGCTGGGTTAGACCTAGAATCCCGGGTGACATCTTGCCTGTGCTCTGTAGACTGGCTGCTTTCATGTTTCCACCACAAATACTTCTGCTGATTTAGTCCTGCTTCTGTGGCCACGTTGCGTTGGAAGCCCTTTTGGCCTTCCTGTGTCGATGTACTTGGTTGTGGAAATGCTGTTGCTGCACTCCGTCGTGTCCAAGTGAGGAGTTTCTAGCCTAGCTTAGAGGCTCATCTGTGCAATATGTTCATGTGTTTGCGTGGTTGAGAGGGAGGAAGATGGATGTGGCAAAGGAAAAACAGTGCTGACAAACTGGCCGCCTTGGATCGGAAAGCAATAGTTTGCTTTGTGAAACACAGCGTGTTTATCCAAGGCCATAAGCAGAGGCCTGCGCTTCTGCTGCGGCCTCCCCTGGATGCACGTGGAGGAAGTAGGATTCTCCATCATGTCCCCCACAGCACCAGCCATGGGGGTGTCAAGGCGATGCAACGGGTTTCCAGGCCCAGTGGTCAGCTGGCAAGAGGAAAGGAAGCTTGTGCATCCTGCTGAGCTACAGCTGGTTTGGTGACATTGTCAAGGGATGTCTGGGACAGATGTGGGCATCCTGCAGCTCAGCTGGAGGTTTGTCATAG
Organism: Chauna torquata; assembly: GCA_013399475.1. Lineage (NCBI taxonomy): Eukaryota > Metazoa > Chordata > Aves > Anseriformes > Anhimidae > Chauna > Chauna torquata. The sequence continues at coordinate 68,151 of VXAL01006797.1, read as the reverse complement.
TGTTGGGCTTCTGTGGGCTGTCCTGGAGGAGAACATGTTCTACTGGGGCTTGCCCAGAGGGCTGCTGGTTCCATAAGGGTTGGGCAGCTGCTGGACCGATTTCTACACCAGAGGGCCTCAAGGGCTTGGGCAGGAGCCTGCAACTTTCTATGCCCAGCTCCTGGGGCTCAAAAGGGAGACATCTGTAACATGCTGGAGCCTTATGTGCACACAGCCTTGATCAGAGCTGCTGCAAGGAGATGAGTAAATGTGGTCACAAGGAAAAGCCAGCTGCCTCTGTGCCTGCCCCTGGGTGCAGTGCTTTTCAAGGACCCAGTTTATCCAGTGTCTGCCTGCTTGAGCTCCACCATGAGGCATGAAAGTGAGACCTTGACTTGCCCAATCCTGAGTGAACAACTGAAATTAAGTCCTTCTACTTTGTCTACTGTATGCCTGTGCTAAGAGATTATCATTTGAAAAACACTACCACTTACCCGAATAATGCCTTGTTTCTGATTAAGAAATAGAAAGTGTGAAGCTAGCCAAGCGGAAGCAAAAAGCTGAAGCAAAGCGGAAGGCAACACCTGTTGTGGGAGACATGCAGCCACTGATGGAAGCCCTGCCTGAGCTCTCTGACCTGACTGCAGGTGTCAGAGGAAGGAAGCTACCCAAGAGGTATGTGTCTTTTAGGAATGGGCTGTGTATTTCCCTTCTTTCTGCAGGATAAAGTGGCCTTCAGCTCAGCTTGTAGGTACAGGCAGTGCAGGCTTGGTGCCCACAGTCAGGAGAACAGGACCTCATTCTCAACTACATTTCACCCCCTTTCCATGCACCACTTGCTGCAAGAAGCTTAAGTGTGCCTTCTGAATCCACAGTTAAGAGAGGAACTGTATTGCTCAGATGAGACTTGGCATGAGACAGGCTGGGAGAAACTGGATGCTCTGGGAGTTGCAGGGCTGACGCGCAAGTGTCAAGAGTGTAACACTGCAGAGCTCACCTGTGAATCTGCAGTTGAACTGTGTTTTTATAATGAAAGTTGTTCTCAACATCGCTTTCAGGTGTTTGATGCAATAAGGTAAATTCTTTATCTTCTAGCAGGTTATATCTTTACTATTCAAAGGGGACTAATTCTTCTTTTGCAAATGGCGAAGATGTGAATGATGGCTTACCCAAATTCACACAGCTGTGGTGTGACAGAGGAGAGCAGATCTGGAGAGCTAGGATTCAAAGCACAGTGTTGCCTGCTAGGATTGTTGGCTCCCTTCCTGCACAAGTCTCTGCCCATGTTGCAGCCTGGCATTCTGTCCTTCCAGACCTTTGGGTTTCTTCCTGAAGCAGTTCAAGCCCTTTGAGCAGGGTTTTACTCTATGGCCAGACTCTTTTTTCACCGTGTTGGCTTGGAGCGTGATTTTGGATGAGAGCAGAAAGATGGTTTTTCTTTTCCCTTTATTGTACTGAAAGAGAAGAGCTATTTCTGATCTTCTGACACTCATGCTTTAACCATCCCAGCCAGCTGTAGGGTGTGTTCTGATTGCCCTTGTGTTTTCTTCTTTTCAATGCAATGCTCCGCCTGGCTATTCAGTCAGTGCTGCAGCTGCTTTTGCATCCCTCAGTGCAGAATAAAAGAGCTCTACATGATGCACAAATGCTCACACCTCTTCTCCAGTTGCTCAGTAGAGGTTGGAAGTAGAAACTTGTTTTGACCGTAATAATCGAGCATCTGGCTTAGAGAACAGCCAAGTACAAAGCTGTGTGGCAGAGCACCCTCTTTGCTGGTTGAAGATCAAGACTGGAACTACCTTGAAACCTCTTGTGACTTGCTGGATGCCCCAGAAATAAACTCTGACCCAGATGGGATGCCCAGCTACAGAGTAAGGCTGAGTTGGCAGTTCGCTGTTCTTCTGGGAAGTCACCCCTCAGACAAACAGCAGCTATGTACATCTAAGCATGGGAAAATATTTCCTTCCTTAACTTGGGTCCTAATTCTTTGAATAACAATTTTTTTAATGCGGCCATTCAGTCAATCTGTCCTCTTTCAGTGGGAATGAGCAGCAAAAGTACACACTGAGTACTGGAAAGCACTGAGAGTTGGTTGAGTGGAGTTCTGGGCCAGGGCTTAACCTGAGCATAAGCAGGTGGTTTTGCCCTCTTTCTGTGATGATGTGCCACAGCCATATGTGGCATGTGACTCCAGGTTGTGTTCAGGAGCTGTTCTCCCTCATCGTTGTCCTCCTGCCCCCTTGAAGGCTGAGCCCTGGCTATCTGGGGGAATGGCTTGCAGAAGGTATGTACAAGAGAGAGGACAGGTAGGCTGCTTCCTTTGGGGATTGCTTTGCCCAGTACAAATACACAGTGTCACTGCAGTGTTCTGGACCACCTCAAAAGATAGAGTAGAACTCGAAAAGGCTCAGAGAAGGCTGACAAGGATGATGGTGAAGGGTTTGGCACAGCTTCTGCACGAGGGGTCACTTAGTGAGCTGGGGAGTCCTCAGCCCAGACAGGAGTTAGAGACAAAGAGGCTTGGGAATAGTCTATAAATAGTCCATAGTAGTCTATAAAACTAAGTGTGATGTGGTTAGGAAATAGTTGATCTTCTCCATTTTGAGAAATAAGGGACATCAAACAAAGCTAGCAAGCTGCAGATTCAGTGCAAACGGAAGGAGACTCTCTGTGCTGCACCATTCATTGCTGTGGGATATCGTGGCTGTGGGGCCTGTGGGTTCAGGTGAGACCTACAAATCCAGTGAGGAGAGCTCTGTGAAGGGTTACTGCATGTATAACAACTGGCTCAAAGTCTGAGCTGTAAATGCTGGCAAGGATGTGGCCATACGCTTTCCTCGTTTTTACCCCTCCCTGGCCATCTGCTGCAGGCTGCTTCAAGGCAGAATACTGGCCAAAAAGGCCCTTTCAGCTGACTCACTACAATCACTCCTGTGTTTTGTAGTACATTTTATGGCAAAGGATATGTGGAAGATTTCCGTGGTCTTGCACAAATCTGTAGCCCGACATCCTCAGAGCAGCACTGTCAGCTCTGTCTCTTTCCAAACCCAGGTCTTCTTGTGGGAGCGTGGCACCCCCCTTCTCCTGCTGGAAGCCTGAGCTCATGCTGCAAGGCTCTCATATCTTAGAAAGCCCAGTGAGGCTGTGGCACAGCAGGGTAGAGAAGTCCTGCTTTGGCTGAGAATTTTGGGATTGGTCAGCACCATCTGGTGTGGTATAGCAGATGTGGGTGCTTGGCATAGACTGATGTCACTCAGATTGCCTGTGACGTGTCAGCCAAAAAGCAGTCCCCCTTGGTAGTGGCATGAAGGAGCTACAGTGCTCTTCTTCCGTGGAAGCAGTCTGCTTGCTGGCTTGTGGTTTCCTGTACTGCGTGAGGATGTGTGCTTAAGTGTTTGAAATAGTCAGAGGAAGCTTTTATAGGATTTGAATCGTTACATAAATGAAGGGTAATACTCTGGTGATTTGTCAGCATTATTAATAAAAGATTAGATTCTCCAGGAATTTGATCTCCTGCTGGGTAAGAGAGCATTACAGTGAGGTTTTATTCTGTTTTATAATGAATGAAGGCAATGAAGTGTAATGAAACAGGGCTACCATTTGTAGTCCATGTGAGCAGGCAGCGTGCTGGTGGTTTGATGGGGGGAAAGTCAAGCAACAACCTTTCAAACATGTCAGACCAGTGGGACAGAGCTGTTGCAGAGCACTGAAAAGCGTTCAGAAGCACTGAGACCTTTAGAATAGTGGAGTGGCTAAAAGCAAAAGTGGGCTGGTGTACCCTGAAGCAGCCTCTGCTCTCCTGGTATGCTGCAGAGGCAGTTGTCCCTCTGGAGCACGTGGTCTTGTAGGGCCCCATGATGTACTCAAAAAAGGCTTTTCTTCACTCATCATCACCCTCTGCAGAGCTGTTCATCTTTGAAGGGCCTGCCAATGGCGACTTGGTGGCGCATGTGAAGTCTGCAAGCTGCTGCTCTGATGACCATGGATTGCCATCCAATCTGTGAAGGGATTTCTCTGTGCTGCCATGAGCAGTCCAGGCAAACTGGGACAGTGACCAGGAAACCGTTCCTATGCGAAGCAGTTAATGAATGTGAAGAGAGCAGAGATACTTCCTGTTCTTTCTGTGTCTTGCAATACCAGTGGATGCAGCAGCGTGATGGGAGCTGCTCAAACACTTGTAGCTGTTTGTCTGCTCTTGCTGATCACTGTTCCTCATGTGCTGTCTGTCAGGTCTGTTGTGTAATGCCAGCAGTGCTGGGGATGTGAGCACTGTGTGGACATTGATCTTCCTGGCTCCCAGCTCCCGTGCAGGCTGCATGCTGCAGAGGCTGGCTGATATACATTCACTTTGTGTGGGTTTGTCTGGTTCGGCCGGGAGCTTTGGCACTGGGGCACACGGTCCTGGACTGGAGGGAAATCGGATGTGATTGGGGCGGTGGTGAGAGCAGCCCTCATCAGCTTGAGTCCATCAGGATCCCCCTTCAGGAAAAATGAAATGGGCCAGGATGGGGAGAGGGAGACATGAGGAGGAGCAGGAGTTGATCAGGTGGAGAGGGATGAGGAAACTGTGTGGGGTGGAGGAGCATGGGGCAGGTGGGGAGGAGGAAAGGGAGAATGGAAAAATTGCAGAATAAAAGGATGGAGGGTAGAGGGTCAGAGAGGAAATAGAATAGGAAAGGATTTTTTTTCCCCAGTATGCACTCTCAGAGGTGACAGCAGGGAGAGAAAGGTAGTCCTGCTGTGGCCAGGCTGGGAGCCTGGTGCATAGGCTTAGCGTGGGATCAAGCTCCTACCTTTTGCTTTATTTTTGCTGTGTTGCCCAAGGCTTTATGTCATGGGATCCTTTTGCAGGAGCAGCTGTAGGTGCTGAAATTGCAGCAATCAATGCCTTGTGCTGTCCCTTACTAGTTGTCATCTTCAGCCAGATCCCTCCTTCCCCTCCAAGGTCCTACTTTTCTCTGAACTCGGAGCACCTGCACGCAGAAGCTCTGTCCACCAGCTGCGACTGTGCCATTGCTGTTCTAGTTCTGTGGCTTTTTTTTCTACTGTCCAGTTTTCCCACAGTTTTCCTTCCTTGTGCAGGTCAAGTCCCAAAAGTAGCCACTGCCCTTCCTGCATGTCCTAGCTTGGGTTCAGTGGTTGTCTTTGTTATAAATCTCTGCTGCTGCTTGGCATTTGGCATCACATGCTTTCAGCGCCTGTGCAGGATGGGATTACACATCTGGTCTCCTTGGACTTTGCCCAGGAGTAGGAAACGGGTGCAGAGTGTACAGACCTATGCTGTGCCTCAGCTGCACATAGTACATCATCCTGTGTTCCTGAGAATCAGTTGTCTAATAACTTTGTGGGGTTTTTAGGGCCTATGTTTGATTGCAAAAGCTCTGTTGTGATTTCCCTCCAGCTAATTTGTTTGCAGCTAACTTAGACTGGCAAACCTTTGGCGAGGATATGTGTTCACAGGAGAAAGGAATATTGCCGTTCTTAAAATGTAAGTGATGCCCTATACACCAGTGGTTCCGCTGCAGGACTGGTCAGTAGCAAGGCTGGCAGCTCCCTCTTCTTGCTGAGTAACCATGGCACTGCCTATAAACGATGTGCAAATGCAGGAGCTCTGCAGTGTTAGCAAGGAACATGAGATGTGCCAGGGTGACGTGTGTCTGGTGGGGAGGGGAAGTTCAGTGGGATCTTTTCTCTAAGCAACTGTATCAGTTTGACCTGGAAGTCAGTGATAAGCAGAAAGTGATCCAGGCATGGTCAGCTAATGACCAGTTCTAGAACTAAGTGATCTGATTTTTCTTTAGTGCATTTACCTCCTGCCCTTTCAGTCATGACTCCAGAGCTGTAATCAGTGTGTGGCAAAAGAGTCTGCATCTCCATTACTCTCTGGCTGAGGAAATAATTGCTTTTCAGGACAATTTCCATACAGGACAATTACCTATAGTTTCTGGGAAGGCAGAGGCAGAGTCACTGGACTTTTTCCATCTCCTCAGCAATTGCTAAATTACCTCTCCTTTATAACACTTACTCAGTTGTGTTACTTCTTCTCTCCACAGGCATGAAAAAGCAAAGGCAGAACCAGCAGACTTCTGTCTGATGAAACAAGCTCAGAAGCACAGGCTCTTGTAAGTACCCAGTTATCAGATGTCCAGTCTTCCTGCTCAGCATCGCAGAATGGTTGAGGATGGCAGGGACCTCTGGAGGTCATCTGATCTGCCTCTCTGCTCAAGCAGGGACACCTGGATTCAGGTGCCCAGGACCACGTCCAGCTGGCTTTTTTGTCTCTCCAAAGATGAAGATCACACAACCTCTCTATGCAACCAGTTGCAGCGTTCCAGTCTTGCACACCTGAAGGCCCTAGAACTGGTGGCAGCCTTGAATCTCCCCTTTACATAGTGCAGGATATTTGCAGATGTCCTTCTGTTTCAGTCCCTACCAGACTCAATCAATTCTGAACAGATTCAGTCCAGTTGCACTTCTGTCTCATATAACAGCAGCTCTCATCTAAGAGAGCACAGGAAGCTGCCCTTGCTCCTTAAAGAGTTCAGTTTTCCTGTCTCATTGAAAAGAAGGTCCTGGCTTGGGCCTCCAGCGTATGATCTCTGGGCTTTCAGGGCAAACCCACACCAGCTATTCCTACTGGCCACAGTTGTCTTGATTTCTGGCTGTACCAAGTGACAATGCACGTACTGTGTCCCTCTGTGTCGCACAGGCAATGTGGTTATCAACCAAGCGGTGCGTCCCTTGTCTCAGTTTGCTGAGCTGGACCTGCAACTCTTGGCTGTGGCTCAGTCTCTTAAGACACCGGGCCCATGTAGATCTAGCTGATATGCTTCTGGAAGGCCTTCAGTGGTTCTGTAGGTGAGGAGCTCTTGAATCTCTGCATAGCAGCATGGGCTACAGCTGCTGTGCTGGAACACCTCTGGGATGTTAACTTGCAAGCCTTACATCCCTTCTGGGGACAGCTGTGCATTGGCATCTGCCAAACCTTTTCTTGTAAAATGAAGCACTAAATACTTTCAGATAATTCCTGGACTTCACCAAGAGTCTAGCAACTCCTTATTCCTCTGTATAATCTGTTGGGGATTTTATACTACCACCAGGCATCAAGAACTTAATTTCACCTCCATGCAGCTCTCCTGGAGCCTAGGCATTGTGATCTGGCTGTTTGCTTTCTGTGATCCCTGCTTTTGGGGTTTCCCTGTCAGTTCTGGGCCATTCCGCTTCAAACTGGGGCTGAGAACAGTCAGTCTACAGATCCCGGCATTACTCTTCAGCACACTCTGTGAACATCCTTCCCTATCTGAAACTCCCCACTGTGTGTGCTGTGGTGCCTTTTTTGGTCAGTTCTGCCTTTCTGGATGCATCCTTCCTTGGCTATTTCAGAAGCCTGAAAGTCATGGCCTGGAGTGCCAAGTGTCCCCTTGTGCTGGAGATCATGGGTGAGGAGCACTCCTTGGGGAAGGGACTCGGGTATAGATCCAAATCCAAACAGGCAACTCCACCAGCATTTTCTGTATCAACAAGCTGATGTGAGATTGCCCGTGTGCCCGTCTTCCCTTCTGCGCAAAACTGGACAGATGCGCTCAGTACTGGCATGTATACTGCCTTGGTGGTCTGGGAAGTCTGTGGTTGTTGGGAGAGAAAAAGTTTGGAGGAAGATCTTGAGGTTTATTTTCTAGGACTTTAGTTAGGACTGGAGGAAGCCTCGCCACGTTTTCCCAGCTGCCACAGCTCAAGCTTCAGGTTTGGCTTCTCTCAGTGTTCCTCTGTGAGGGGTTGGACCAGCAATGAAGGGAAGGGCTGTACTAGGGAGGGGACTAGCTGCATAATGCAAGCTGAAGAGCACTCTGCAAATGTACAACTACTGAGAATGTGGAAATGTGTATCTGGTTGGGGTACTGGAGCTGGGGAGTCTGTCTGAGGGAGATGGGGAGGCCACAATGGATGTGATTTATATGAAAACTCACTTTTTTATTTTTACGCTCTTTCTGCTCTGTTGTTGTTCCTCTCTGCTTGTTTGCTTTTTAAGAGAAGATCATTTCCACAGCAACCAGCTGTGACCAAGTATACAGAGGTAATTCAATCATGCTACTACCATCGTGTCTAACTAGCATTGCATGTAGGATTACCAAGCCCCTATGTTGAGCACTACACAGTCAGTAGATGAGCTCTCAAGTGCAGAATCTGCTTTTGTGCTCATGCACTCTGAAGTATTTTTCATTCTGAGTGGATTTACCGGATACCCACAGTCTCTTTTTCCTTCTTTACTAGGGAAAAGCTCTAAAAAATTTCCAAACAGTGGTAGGCACTAACATGATTGTTTCTGTCTGTGGCATGAGATCAGTCTGCTGGCTTCCACAGAGCTGGCAGCAATTTGAGCATTGCCCTTGAGTAAATCAGGTCCATTTCTGGCACCGTTTCTTTCTGAGGTTTACACTGAGGATAGTTCTGTCTGTACAGAAACCTGCTGCTTTATGAGCTCTTTTCTTACCTGTTTAGTTCCTTTTGCATGGACCAACTGAGTGTTTTTTTTTCTCTCCTCAGAGAGGAGGAAGTGGCCCGGTTTCATGAGGTCATTGCAAATCCCAGGTACAAAGCTAACCCCCTCATGGCCATCAGTGAGCATCTCTCCAAGAGGCTGAGGCAGGAAGAAGGTAAACCCCTCTAGGGCATCAGCTGGGACCAAGGGTGCACGCTGGAGCTGGTGCGAGGGCTCCAGGCCACAAACAAGCACATCACTAACGTGACCTCTCAGCCACTTCAGTCCTTGGAAACAGTCCAGCATATTATTAAACCCAGCAGTCCTGTTTTCTGTCTGTAGGCATAATGCAGTTCTCTCCTGACAGTGGCGGCTGCTCCTTGGCAAGCAGCCTGCAGAGAGCAGAGTGTTCTGCGAGACCTTTGTGCAGACATTAAGCTCCGTCTTGACACCTTTTCTCTTCTTGTGAGCAGGCACAATTACTTAAATTGTGCCAGTGGTAATGTATCTGTATTTTGTTCCCTCCCTCCCAATCCTTGCTGACAATCCCTACTGCTCTGTTGAGATTGTTCAAGACCCCAAGCCCTGGAGCCCAGAAGGCTGTTGTAGATCTGTGTAAGGACTGATGCTGCTGTTCAGAGACATTGTTTTATGTGAAAAATTTAGCTTTGGAATAAACACACTTTCACACAATACTGAGTTTGTCTAGCTCTTGTTTTGGTAAATACCAGTTGAAATAATGAGCTTGTTCCCATCACTGGAAAAAATGACTTAAAAGAATGTTTTTTCTTCCATGTGTATAGTGAACCACTAGACTGCTGCTGCAGCATGCAGCAACAGAAGGCACTTGAAGTCATTGCAGATTATGTCCAACTCACAATGAAGGCTTGCCTTAGCCTGTGGTCACCCATGGGTGGGGAGAAAGCCTCAAGAGGTTTGTTCAGAGTGGAGTTTGGGAATCTCAGGGAGCTAATGAAAACCGTGGCTTGGTATGGTGGGAGGAGTGAGGGAAGCGGACACTGCTGTGGGACCTGGTGGGAGGTGAGCTTCTGGGCCAGTCGGGGTGGGAGTAGCGGCCAGACTTCACTAGGCAGGAGGCACCACTAGGAAGGGCTGTTCCTGTTCCTTCACAGGTGGGACCTTTGTAGTGTTGCCTAGGTTGTTATTGGAACATCCTCTTCGTAAAGATGGCCTGTTCCTAATTTGGGGTTAGGACTGTGAGAACCTGTTTCAGCAGGCAGTGGGAACACCTCTGAACAAAGGTTTTCTCAAGCTGATCCTTCTCCAAAGTCCTTCAGCCCTCTTTCCCTGCCTCCCTAAGCTGGCAAGAGACACTGCCTGCATTCTGCATTTCATTCCCTCCCCAGCCTCTGGCTTCTCCTCACTCCTCTCCTCTCATCTTTGCTCAGGAAGGCTGTGTTAGCCCCTCCTGATTTCTGACTTGGCCAGCACTGTGGTTGATCAGTAACTTTATCAGTCCTGTGTTCCTCTCCCTGTGCTTGCTTTACCTTTCAGTGACCATCTCCAGAGACTGAAGCAGCTGTAGAAAAGTTTCATTCCCAGGGGAGCGGAGGGGTTTGGTGGATGTCGTGTCTCAGGTTTTCTCCAAGGAGGTACTTACAGAGTAAGGAAGAGCAGGATTTTTTTCCATCTGATGTGCTTGTGAAGGTGGTTGTGACTGTGGGGAAGTGAGGTGAATTAAATGTGTTACGAGGACTTTTCATGGCTAAACATGTGGCAGGCAGGAGCAGTGAGCACTGAGCTTTGCTGGCCTGATGGCTGCCTGCCTCCTAAGCAAAGCAACCTGTAGGACAGAAACACAAGCTGTTTCCCCTCTGCCTGCGCTTTCCTCCAGACCTGAGATCCTTCAGGAAGTGGAGGGGGCTGGAAGAGGTTGCTTGGCATGTGGAGCCTGTGGTTGTATGGTCACCCCAAATGAAGGGGGAGCCTGTGGGGCTTGAGGACGTGCTCTGTGCAGGCAGCGTGGGTTTGTTTCCAACAGCTGCTCTGAGAGCAGCAGAGCTAAGGAAACCGAGTCCTCCATTCCTGGTGCCTGAGACTCGTGCCAGAGAAGTGCCCTGCAGCTCCCTCTGTGCCTCAGCTCCAGTGAGGACGAGCAGCAGCTTGTGCCAGCCTCAGAGCTGCAGGCTGCGACCTCAGCCTTGCATCTGCGTGAGGGTTTGGGAACTACTGCAGTGGGGGGGGGGGGCCTTTCCTTCAACCAAACACCAGTTTTCACAAAACTCAAGTGAATTCTCCTGGGGACAACTGACAGCAGAGTTGTTCCCTGTTTGAGGTAATCCTGACTTGAAACCCCAAAACGGCGCTGCCTTTTGAAGCATACAGGAAGTTTTCCGATGTTTCTTAACCCTGGAAAACCAGCCTGCCTATTTCAGGTCAACTCTGAGGAACATCTGTAACTTTTAAGAAGGAAATTCACTCAGAGTATGGAAGCCACAGTTGAGTCTTATCCACGTTAGTGCCTAAAACAGCCATAATGGGAAGTGGCAAACATCCTTAATTATGCATGTCTGTTGCTTTACTAGTAATGCTGCTTTTTTTCTTTTTCTGTGCTGGCACTGTTTAACAAAGGCAGTTGTTCTAGTGCCTGCCTCTTAACCCTGGCAATGCAGACCTTACTGCTGATGCTGCTTTTTAGAAAAATGTCACTGTGCCACCCCTCCTCCTGCCAAGGCCTGGCAGGAGAGGCCTGGCAGAGGCCACAGACAGATGCTGGCCATGTTCCATCCTCCACCTTGCTGCTCTCGGGCTGGCAGTGCTCTCCTCTCCTCCGACAGAAAAGCATCAGTGCTGTGAGGTTAATACTGCTTTGCTGCTCTTCAGCATGCTGTAACACCCTGCAGGCCCCAGGCCCTGCAAAGCAGCATCTGTTAAGGGCTGCTGTGGTGTCAAACAGCTCAAAATATCTCCCCACCTTCTGGTCTGTTCCTGCTTGCTCTCTAACCAGTCTCTCACCGTTTCTTTTAGCCTGCATTGGATTTTGAGTTCTGAGTGCCAGTCCTGGCTGTGGCCCCACTTCCCATGCTGCTGTGAGCCAGGCTGGGCACTTTGGAGGGGAGATCAGCCTGGGACAGGGATGCTGTGCACTAATGGCCTCTCCTGTCAGTGAGCTCTGGCCACAGCTCTGAAGTGCTGGCCTGCGGCTGCTGTTGCTGCTTGTGGCTCCCAGCAGCCCCAGATGTGACTAAGACATGGACCAAGCTGAGGTTTTGGGGTTTGTTTTGTCCATAAGCCCACTCTTTACCCATTTGCTCTGTCTTGTAGCTAGCTGGTTTCTGAGAATGGCAGGATCCTTGTGCTTAAATGGAGGGAAGGCGAGAGAAGAAGGTGAAGACATCCAAGTACAAAGGAAGATGAAGATTGCACCTCTTATTCTTATCTTCTTGTTCACTAACAAGTGAATGGGGCATTCAGTGTGTCTGGAGGGCAGGAGGCAGGGAAGAAGGTTTTCATGACATGTTGGAGGACTTTTACTGCTTTTCTTCTGTGCTATGCAGCTACGCAGTAGCTGACCTGTGCCCTCGCACTTCCCTTCACAGCACTGGTAATGCATTGCTCTGCACTGTCATGAAACGGTGAGGTAGTTGGTGAGAAGCCACAGGCAAGTTTATAAAATTCCATCCTGGGTTGTGCGCTGTGGGCGTGATCTGGCTGCCTGTATCCCTCCCCTCGGAGATGCTGGCTGTGTATCATGCCTGTGCTTTGCAGAGATCCAGGCAGAGCAGTGATTTTGTTTGACAAACACCAGTTTCCTGCGCATTGTCTATTTTGCACAGTGCCTGACTGGCAAGACCGTCCTTGAAGGCCTCCAAAGGGTTAGTTGGATGGTACCGTGCACTTCTGCTTCAGACCAGTTTCATCCTAGTAATTTCTCCCTGGGGTGAAAACAAATCTGAAAGGATATCAATTCCTGTCTTCCCAGACAACTAGTTTCCTTTTCACAGGCAGCTCCAATTAATTTCAAGTCAAATCAATGCTTGGATGGCCTGAACTGCAGTGTTAGGGCAGATCCTTAGCTGGCAGAAGAGCTAGGTACAGGTAGCTCCTGGGATAGATGTTGCTGTGGGTCACATGCTGAGGGACTGCCTTGTTCTGCCTCTGAAAAAATAAATCCCAACAGGAGTGCATCCTTTTTTCATCCTGTGCAATTTTTGATAGAAGAAGCCCAGCAGTTTGGGGCTGGAGTGGAAAATGGATTTCTGCTAGCAAAACCAGATCTGGACCCTCAAAAAGCATTGCCAGGGTGAAGGGCTGAGTGGTTTGCGTAGCTCTTCCAGGCTGGCATCAAAGCAGGGACTGTCTCCATGTCTCAGCCTGGCGCCATTATGTTGCCAGCTGTGACATTTATGGCCAGAGCTGGTATGTAGAATTGATCTGTCACTGTAAATTTGGACACCAACGGCTCAGTCATCCAGCACTTTCCTACTCAGCATGGTTGCTGGGTCCCATCCGTTCCCTTCAAATCACTGGGAGCCAAGAGAGCTGAAGTCTCAGTCATTACCTGGGAAGCAAAGGGGTGACTGGAGAGGTGGGCGACAGCAGCGGTGGAGGTGTTGAGCTGAGTGACCCCACTCCGTGCTGTACAGTGGCTGTGCCCATGCTGGTGGCTCTTCATCTCCATATGCAGCATGCCTGTGCATCACATGCTACGCCTTTTCTTTACCTTGGACAGGCTGATGCTGTCACTTGGCTGTGTGTCTAGTTCTTGCATTTCTTAGCTCAGTGTTTGAAAGTTTTAGTCCCCTGGGTATTTAGCAGCAGTTAAACACGGGTCTTTGAAACTGTAGTTCACAGCCTGCTACTGCAGGCATCTCCTGCCCCCACTATCCTTGCAGTTGAGCAAAGGACTTAAAATCTGCCAGGAAACAGGCGTCTGAGACGCAGAGTCGCCTTCGCAGTTGGCATGTTTTCAGGATGATAAAAGCTTTCACTCTGCTGTGTTCCCCCCGCCCCCCCGTTTTGTTTTGTTTTGTTTAAGATAGCAGGGTGGGAAAAAATAGCTTCCAAGCTGTAAAGGGCAGTTGTGCTGGAGGGGAGGGTGGAGGCCTGACCTGGCAGCTCTAGACTTTGCAAGAAGTGAGTAAGCAGCAAATGCACTGCAAACTCAGGACTGGAAAAATTTGGGGCTGCTTTTTGCAGCTGTTTTTCTTTCTTGTTGGTGATTTTGCTCTTTAAGGCTGCTCACAGAACTAACTGTGTGCGAAAGCAGAAACCTGGGTGTCCTGCCCATCTGGTGGTGCTAGTGGATATTTTTTGCTACACACAAAGCACCTAGTGCAGTGGGTGGAAGGGGATTCTCCTTTACCAGCCGCTCCTGGGTAGTGTCCTAGGTTCACAGATTGCTAAGGGATTTTTTCACAGCAGCTGTTGCAACGCCCATGTTTCTCCCTGGTAGCAGTGATGGCACTTCGTGCTTTGTTTCTACTGGAGCTAGAGGTTGCACCAGACCAGCTGCATGTCTCGTGAAAGCATGGTGAGTCACAGGACCTGGCCCTGACCTTTTGTCTAACCCAAGCAAGTCCCTAGTGCACGTATGCAGACTCCCTCTTCCTTCCTTCCACTTGCTGGCTTGTCTGTCCTGGAAAGCTTTCCTAGCAGACCTTGTGCAAGGAGTCCCCTGGTCCCCTTCCCATATGAAAATATGATTTATGCCAGGTAGAGAGAGAGGTACTTTAGTTCATGCTCTGGTTGGACCTATGAGCTGCATTGGCTACTTTTAGTCAACATAGCTATGGCATTAAATGCTCTGGGATGGTGCATTGTAGTGAGATGAGGGGCAATGTCATCATTGCAGGATCTCGGCATGACAGAAGTAGGTGCTGGTAGTACCTTTTCTTGGACAACAGGAGGGTTACTGCTGGCACCTCCAATTCCATACCAACACCAACTTGCAGAGGAGAGGAATGGGAGTATGACAGATTAATTTGCTTTCTCATGAATCCTGAGTCAGCGAAGAGATCCAAAGATCCTGGCAGGGCATCTCTAGCTATATGATCCATACTTGGATCCCTGAAAAGGACCATCATCGTGCCTTTCATCCATGCAGTGAAATCACCTGTCACGGGGATGAAACCCTCTCTTGGTGTGGGTGAGGAGAAACAGGTGGATGTGTAACTGTGAAGGATGCTGTTTCCCAGCCATGCAGAGCTACTTCATTCTGCACTTCCCTGAGCTTGATCCTGACCTCTGACGTGCATTGGGGCTGTGCCAGACCCACGAGTAGCCTTCAAGGTGTGGTGAGACCTTGGTCTGCCCCGTGGGAGACACTCGCTGGCTGAGCCGGCTGTGAGTGAGCCTGTCCATCCTTCCTTCATGTGATCTGCCAGAGGCTCTCAGCTCCTGGTGAGTGCTGGCTGGGGCAGCAGGGTCGGGGGCAGCTGGGGGCTCCTCGAGATCGTTCTTAGGTTTCTCCCCTCTGTCCCTGGCAGCAGTACCTGGGTCATGCCTTGCTCTGGTGCAACTCCAAGCCCTAGGCTGCACTCTTCACCCAGTGCTTGGGGTGCCAGTGGCAGTCAGTGCAGAGCACTGGTGATGCTGGGAGCATTGGAACTTCTGCTTCAGGGTGGTTGCTCTTCTCTGGAGGAGTGGCTGTCTGGGATCTGGGTGGGCTGAGACACAGCCTGGCAGTGGTTGTCCATGCTGCAGCCTGGGCTGTGGGCTACAAGGCCCATCCAGCTTAACCATTTACAAGTCAGCTCCTCAGGGAGTACAGCAGCTCACAGAAATGGAGATCCCGGGGCCCTAGGAAGCAAGATTTTTCCTCTGAATAGCAAGTAGTGATGAACTTCCTTCCTCCATCCCTGTCCCTGCATGCTCTGACTGTGCAGCGTGGGGACCGGTCCGGACAGCAAGCTCCCTCCAGCCCTCCTCAGCAGCCCTGCTGCAGGGTACATGGCCAGCCCAGTGTTCAGGGGGATCTGAGGGGTTCAAGCTACAGTGACTCTTTCCCTTTCCAGCCAAGAAAGGATAGGGCAGCATCTGAACATGCCTGGCAGAGCAGAGACCCAGCATTAGTGACCTCCCTCTTGCATGGTCCAGCAAGTGCAGCAAACCCTCAGTGTTATTTCTCCCTCCAGATGCCCTCTTCCCTAGCTGATCCTTGTATTTTCCAGACTTTATGAAGCCTCTTGCACACTCACAGCTGTTTCTTTTGCTCTTTATCTACAGCGCAAATACGTCTGAAGCCAACACAAAATGGGTTCCTTGCAGATGTAGCAGGAGCAGCAACAGGGAACCTGAGGAAATACAGAGGCGTGTGATACTGAGCTGCTTGATGGTTTTGGAAGCAGACAAGATTGGCACCAGCACCTCCTCCTTTCATCTGCATGTTGCACAAGACAGGGGAGAGGTGAATCACCTGATCACAGCTTTGCCAGTGAGCACAAAGCAGCTTGTCCCTGCACTGAAGCATGGGTTTCACCATAGCTTTTTGCAGCATCCTTTGTCTGTTGCTTTTTCTGCCATTGGTGGCTGTCCTGCTGAGCCATGGTGTCACCTTGCCTTGTTCTGCCTTTTTCCACAGTGCCCAAGGAGATGCAGAACAAGCCAGACTCACAGGGATTCCTTCTCTGAGAGATGAAGTCCTACTCCTGCTCCTCACTTCCTGACCTTCAACCAGTTTCTAATCCCAGGAGGTTTCTACTTCTTATGCCGCAGCAGCTCAGTTTCTTTAAAAGCTTTTGGGCATTCTTTAAGAGCTTGAGAGCGTTGCGGCATGCCATTTGGAAATCCATGTAAAGCCCTGTTAATTGGATCTCCTTTATCTCCATACTTACTGTTTCCTTGCAAGGCAAAATCATGCCCTGGTAACTCTTCCCCAGCATGATAATTGCCTGGGTGTCTAATGATTCTGCTCTTAGCCACAGCTTGCTTCAATGCAAGACATTAATCTGGTGCCTGGCTTTGTGTTTTTGTTTTGACAAACAGTCCAATTCAGCCATTTTCTCTGCGAAAGACAGCATTGCCTCTCGGCAGCTGGTGAGCTGCATGTCAGGGTGGAAGCAGAGCAGCGGCTGGGTGGGACCTGGGGAGTGCTGCATGAGGGGGGATCTGGCCTGGCGTGCTGGTGCCAGGAGGCTGGCCACAATCAGACACAAATGTCCAGTGTGCAAACCCCCAACTCCCTTGGTTTCTTGGGGGGGGGCGGGGGGGGGGAAGTGTTGAAATGGATTACAGTTCCTACGCACAAATTTATGTAACAGTTAGACCTTGTGTTAAAAAAAAAAAAAAAACACACACAACTAAATATTTGAAGGTGGTAAGATATACAGATGGAAGAAAATGCATTCTCTGCTAAAGAAAATGTTTCCAAAAACATGCAAAATAAATGGTTGTCTTCGGCTCCCTGAGGCTGATCCTTTGCTGGCATCCGAGCAGCGGGAGCCACAGCTCATGATTTCTCAGCCTGGTCCAGAAGCCTTGGTGGGTGGGGGAGTTCCAGCAGCCCAAACTGGGACTGGTGTCAAGAGCAACTCTCCCGCTGAAGATTTATTGGATGAACAGTGGAGTGAGGATTTGTGTAGTGGCTTTTTTCCTTAACAAAGTCAATTGTTTCCTTGTGAAGAAGTTGTTAAATAGCACAAACAAAACACGGAGCTTTGCCAGAAGCGTCATTAAGATTTAGACCTTTGCATCCAAATGCTCTGGGATTTTCCAGATCACTTGGTTTCATGTAGGATACACAAAAATATAATCTAAGGGTTTCTCTATGCTTTAATGATCAGTGTTTCATGCCAGAATGGGTGTGCATCTGCTCTGGGATGGTGTCAGTTACCCTGTTTGAACTTGCTGTGATTTGTACACGAAACACTCCTGTTGCTGTACAGGTCCACGTGTATCAGGTCTGTGTGGCTCACTGTCCCTGTGCCTATGGTGGAGCTGCATCTGTCCCCTGATGCCACCTAAGGGTTTACTCTGCTGCCGCAGGGCAGCGAGGGTGCATCGCTGCAGCAGTGTAGTCCAGACTCCTTGCACAGCATGCTGCCATCAGCTTTAGTAAAGTGAGGATTTCTGTGTTTTAACCTAGTATAGGTGCTCTTTTGCAACCGAGAGAGCCATGGCTGGGAGACAGGAAGCCAGAAAAGACGGCTGGTGGGAAACTCAGCTGTGCCGTGGGGCAAAGACGTGTGTGTGGGGTGGTCTCGGTGATGTTCAGTAGTCTGCGGGAGGCAGCGCTGGTTTGTTCAGCATTAGTGAGGCACTGGGACGATTGATGATGCTCAGGATGCAGTTTAGTGTGTAGGATGTTGACAGTGTGAAATGTGGTGTGTGACACATCATTCACTTGATGTTCCTGGGACAGTCGTCTTGATTTTAGTGGCACAAGTAGAAGAGGAAGTTGAGACAAAGAAATATCCAAAACAGGAAGCCACTGCAAAGGGAACAAATGTCAGGGCCTGGGTAGGTGAAGCAGACGGTGCCAGAACATCCTCCTAGGGGAAGAAGATGGAGGAAGAGATAACCACTCCAGTGCACGCACCCTTTTGTCCCATGCTCAGCCAGCCTGGCGGGACGGCTGGACAGACGAATGGCAGAAGAGGCCGTGAGGACAGACTGTTCTTGCAGCCGAAAACTTGATCTGTTTGTCCGA
This sequence comes from Chauna torquata, assembly GCA_013399475.1. Taxonomy (NCBI): domain Eukaryota; kingdom Metazoa; phylum Chordata; class Aves; order Anseriformes; family Anhimidae; genus Chauna; species Chauna torquata. The sequence continues at coordinate 50,083 of VXAL01006797.1, read as the reverse complement.
CATTAGCACTGTTTGAGGTATTGAGGGACAGAACTCAGCACATGCAAGAGAGAGGCGAGAAGAAGAGCTGCTTACTTGGGGGATGCTGCTATTCCCAGCCCTTGGTTCTCCACAGGCTTTCCCAGGGGGTTGGCCGGTCAGACCCAGGCTCCAGTGTCTGCCCCCAACAGTGTCTGCCCTCTCTGAAGCTCCTGGCCTCAGCTCTTCCTATTTTATCACTGATTTGTGATGTCCAGGGGAGGCCATTGCATTGCCAGTTCCTTAAACCACAGAGACTATCTGCTTGGTTTGCTCATCGATGGTTTGGCTTCCTTCTTGGGGAGGAAGACTGCATGTGTTTGGCAAAATAACTTGTGAAATGCATGCGCCAAACACCACAGTGCTGTAGATGAAAGGGGAGGAACTGTGCTCCAACACTGCTGAGCATCTAAACGACCTCCCCATGGGTTAATCTCACTCCAGTGCAATGCATTTCTTTCTCTTGGTTAGTCACATGGAGATTCAGCTCTTGCATCAACAGTGGAGCCATGGCCCAGAGATGCAGCCAGCAGCTTGGCTCTGGAAGTGGTATCGGTACACCAGGACAAGAAGACGTGTCTGTATTTACAGCTATTTTGGGTGTGTTTAATCTGAGTGTGTTTACAGCTGTCCTGGATATGTTTAATCACTGCTCGCCAATGCAAAGGTTAATCTAAACACCTTCCACTTCACTCAGTTAAACAGCCACTGCCTGTCTCATGAACTCATCTGTTGGTGGTTTGGGAGCCGGGAGGTGTTACTAAGGCAGAAGAGGTTAACTCTTACAGAGCTGCTGATGTTCCTCCACCTGCCTGTTGGGAAGGTCTTCTGCCTATAGGCACAGCGAGAGCTGCTTTTACAGGTGCCCTATCTGCACTGCAGGTGTTGGTGTGGGGCTCCGGCTGAGCACAGGGGAGCTCTGGATGGCTCAGTGTGCAACACAGGCTGCTTCACACAGCCGGGGGATGCCGGGGTGAGCCCTGAGGTCTGCTAGCCCTGCATGCTGTTGCTGACAGCGGCCAGCCTGAGGGCAGTGGCAAACCAGTTCAAGCAATGCTGTCTCACACATTTTTCCAGCCTCCTGCAGCCTATGTCTTGGGATTTCTGGGCCAGAGATGTTCTTAATAATACTTGCTAGATTAGTCTTCCACTTTTTCCTCCTCATAATTCCCAACNTTTTTTTTTTTTTTTGACCTCTTCCTGGCACAGCTCCACAAAACATCAGCTTGGTCTGTCACATGCCAAGGCCTTGCTGCTGAGCAGTAACGGCCAGCCCAGGGCTGCGGGAGCTGTCTGGCGCGTCTGCGGTTATCTACTGCACTTCCTCTGCCACTTTCTTCTGGCCTCCTTAGCCAGCCTTGTAAAGTCTTACTGCAGTTCTTCATGTTTGGCTTTGTCTTTATCACCTTGATGTGTGTACTGGCAACAAACCCTGTCACCCTGCTGCTCTCTTTCTCCAGGTTGCTCATGACAGTGCTGAAGAACGCAGTTGCCATCTCAGATCCCTGTGGGGCTCCCCTATGAAAACTGGCTGTTGCTTGCACCCTCCATTTTCTATCTTTGTAATGAGTGATTTATACCTGCGAAAACCTTTCCTCTTTATTCCACTGCAGCTTGGCACCCGTAGACGTGTTGGTGGGTAACCCTGTTGTATGCCTGTAGAAGTCCAAGCAGCTGCTGTCAGTTGATCTTCCTTATCTGTGTGTAGAGTTCCAGTAGCTGTCATGCTTAGTCCTGAATCTGCTATTTCTGCTCTTTAGGATGGTTTGTGCAGATCTGCCTTGTGCAGGCATTGGGCTTGGGTCTGGACTTCCCTAAATTTTAATGATTTAAAAATTGGCTTTGCAATGGTCACCAGCATGGTTTCAGCAAAATCTGAGTCAACATGCTTCATTCTTCAGCTGTTTCACCCTGGAGGAATCTCACTTGGTTTCCTGTGACTCTGCCAACCACGTGCTTAGTACTCGGGACACTTCTAAGATCACCACCAAGGAAGTCCTGCACTTCGGCTTCTTGTCTGCTGGGGTGAGGAGATGGAAACATTGCTGCTGCTGTGAAGTTGCCTTGGCCCTGCATCCCCCTTCCTCTGGCTGCGAGCCCAGTGAGCGCCATGCACAGCACTCCATGTGGGCCAGCAGCCAGCACCTAGTTTGGGTGCTTGTGGCCACATGCCAGTCCGGTGTCACCATCCTGCCTGCAGACACAGCACAGGGCATCACGTGTGCATCTCGGTGCCATTTGAGGGTCTGCACAAACAGGGTGCTGCAAGTGTACTGCCAGGGAGCTGCTGAGCTGTGTTGATTCATGCACTGGCCTCAGAAATTCATGCTACAGATCATGTAGAAAGCAGAGTTATTGTGTGTTGGCACAGTGCATATTGACATCTGCAAGTGTGTAAAAGCAATCAGACACAAGCAAAGCGGTAGGAATACAGGCACACGTATTACGAAGTAGGAGCTGGGTTTTACGCTTTCCCTCACACAGCACAGATGCTTTGCACAGGTGCTGGCTCCTTTACTGTGAGTTGTGTTTGGATTTTCCACAGGCCTGTCCTTGCAACCAACAATTACACTACAAAAAATCTGATATCTCAGTAGCATGGAACCATCAGCCGGTGAGCTTGAGCAGTGGGGCAAGCATGCTGAATAATTGAGGCATCAATGCTTTTTATGAGAGTTAAATTACATGCTTGGTAGTGGCCTCTGCTCAGAAATACAGGTGATCATGGTGTTTCCACATGCTCTCTCTTTTCTTTTAAAGCTGGTCATTGAGCACGCTGCAGCCAGGACCAGGCAGGAAAATGCTGTGGGGGTGCTGATGGGGGAGAATGGGCCCTGCTGAACTTGGGTCTGCTGCTGGGGCTTTCCAGGGATGTAGTTTGTTGGGTTGGTGGTGCAGGATGGGTCACACGGTGCAACCATGACAGCCCATGGGTGAGGCTGAGGGCTCTGGAGGCAGGTCTGGAGGAACAGGCTCGCTGGGCATGAGGTGCAGCTCCAAGGTGGTGGGTGCGGGATGGATATTTGGCATTACCTGGCCACCAGGAGCGATGTGCTGCAATGTCAGGACAGCACCTGCCCCAAAAGCTGTTGGGATGCTGAAATGTGCATCCTTCTCCTTGGGTCCTCTCTGTAGGTCAGAGCAAGCTGCCTGCAGAATACATCAGCACATGGTGCAGAGGGCACATGCAGAGGAAGCCATTAAAAAGCAGACGGAGGTTTCAGCCTCCTGCAGAGCCAGTGGTCAGACGCAACAGTGAGGCAAGATTTCAAGGAGAAATTCCATGAAATCACAGGCAACGCTTCTGGGAAGAGCCAGTCATTTCTGAAATGTGTGGCTCTGGCAAGCCCACAGTCATGTCAGCTCTTGAACCCCCACATACCACAGGGACCTTCAAAGCTGCACAAGCCATGTCAGAGGCACCACACCAGCTGGCAAACTGGCCACAGCCATAGCATGATGGTGGAGCAGCAGGGATCAGCCTGCTGAAGTCCTGCGCAGGGCAGCCTTATGTCAGGCAAGACCCGAAACGCATCCTGAGGCATCGAGACCCCCAAGGACCGAGGCCAGTGTGCAAATCAAGCTGACCCAGGGCAGAAAAACATTTTAGAGCACGGAAACTCTATAGCTGCTTCTGTTTTGATGTGTTTCTAAAGCACCACATTCAGTTTTACAAGCAACAGCCTAATCTTTCCCAGGACTTTGATGGAAGCTGTTAAAAAAATCCATTTCTTTATTAAAGTAAGTTTACAGAAAACCAAGTAGGAAAAAAGTTTAAACAAAAGATTTGGATAAAAACTAGGAAGAAAAGGAGCAAATGGTTCAGAAAAACATCAGCAAATATTTTACTGCTGTGCAGCTTTGCAAGGCCAGCTCTTTGCAGGAAAGGCACGCTTTTTGTCCTAGTAAGGAGCAGGGAACCGAGTTAATCAGTGGATGGGTTGGCCCAATTATCAAGCAAGGTAAGCACCTGGAAAGGACTCCACGTCTCTCAACCTACACTTGCCCCATGCCATCTCCCCCATGTGAGCCATCAAGGGGTCCCCGGTGGTGACTCTTCCCTCTCCAACATGGGGCTGGAGCACCCTGGGTATTTTGTCCCTTTGACTCATGAGGGGACATCCCCAGGTGCACTTCTGGCTGTGCTCAAGCAGCGCCATGGTCCCTGGCTTAGGGAGCAGGGCCAAGGGCCAGCACTTTCCCAACCCCTTCCAGCCCGGCAGCGGGCATGGTCGCTCTGCTTTCTGAGTGCTGTGATCATCATCACCAGTGTTACCAGACAAGATACTAAATGCTCAGTCTTGTCCTCCCACTCCTGCCCTGGTAGTGGTTTCCCCAGTGCAAAGTCCCCGGCCAGGCAGTGGTCCTGTTTTCCTGGCAGGACACAACTGCTCTGGCCCATGGCACAGAGGTGGACTTGAGGAATGCAGTTTCATTGCTGATCCTAAAAAAAAAACCAATCCTCAAATAGGAGCTAGTGTTAAATTCCTTGTCCTGAAATTAAAATATGGCAAGGAAATGCACACAGGAGGCGAAGGTTTCCTGGAGGTGAAGGTTTCTCCAGCCAAGAGCTGCCTGCCTGCAGTCCGCAGGCAATGCCGCTCCCAGGCAGGGCAGAGGACTTGCTCCAAGGGAGGAAGTATAAAAATAGGTTGTTTCCAGCACAGTCTTTTCTGCTGGTCTACTTCATCCTCCCCATGAGCGTATGCATGAATCCTGACCCTGCCAGGAGCAAACACGGTGAGGGAACAAGCCAAGCACAAGCAGAGCAGCTGCTTGGTGCTGTGTATGTGCATGGAGCAACTAGGAAGGGAGCTCGATGCAATGCAGTAATACATGTGCTACCAGCTAAGCACTCTAGAGAAATGGGTGAGAAAGCACAGTAAGCTCTTAGTGAAAGGTTTCAATAACACCGAGGTGTTTGATGCAGCAGTACGTATCGTTTTCATCTGATTGATGTCTATACGACACTCCTCTGATAGCTGGGCACACTTCACCCTGAGACAGGGCACATTGCCAGTGGCCCAAGTGTTGCAATAAGGCTGCTGGCAGCTTTGCTTTCCCATTCCTTATGAGAGTGCTTGTCCAGCTTGTCAGATGGGTGGGCAACACTCAAAATGACTGGCTTGCACACGGCTGAACAAACTTACAAAACCAGAGTTGAAAAGCATACAGAATCATCACGTTCTGTTCTTTATATGTTCCCTCCTTTTTGATCCTAACTACTTTTATGAACAGTTTCTTTTTCTGGTGGCTGGCAAGCTGGGTATTGCCGGCAGGGCTGTGGGCAGCCCCATGCAGCAGGACGATGGATGTCAGGAGTGGTCTTCCAGGAGGGCCCTGGGCCAAGGTCCCACCCTCACTTCACAGCATTTTGGTTTCAGGTGCTGGCTATTGCATTTTTGGCTATTCATCTCCTCTCTGTGATGGTCCATGGCTCCTGGGTTTTGCTTGTGTCTTGGCATCAACAGCAGCCAGGGGCTTTGAGCTCTACGCTCAGATTTCACATTGGGTGAGGAAAACTATTTCCTGTGGTCAGCCCAGCATCTGTGGTGGCTGTGTTTCACAGGGCGGCCCTGCTTTGGAAAGCACACAGCTCTCCAGAGCTGCCCTATCCCCTTGGTATGTCCAATACTTTCCGTGGTTTTGGTCTGCTTTGACCCCTTTCAGAGAGTCCTGGTGCACGTGATGGACACGTGTCCCATTGCTCCCTTGGCGGAAACGTCTTCTGAATACATTTCCAGCAGATATTCTGCATTTAACTGAATTCACACTTAACATCTTGCTCTTTTCACCAGAAATACTGGCATGCAGAACAGCTATTACCTTTGTACTGTGACAAAGGACAGCTTTGCCTCCTGGACGTCCTAGAAATGTGTGTATGCAGTGGTGCAGTGCTGCTCCTGAGGGCTGGGCTTGTTGTCAGACCTGCAGATGTTGAGAGCAAAACACAAATCATTGTTCAGAAACCTGCTCCCCAAAATGAATGCATGCTTCCCTTCCAAGCCTGCTGTTGCAGGCAGACTGTGCGAGAGCCCGCTTTTGAAATAATTATTTAAACCTTTTCCAGATCTGTGTTCTGTGAGAGGTTGAACACCTGAGCAAAAATTTGCATAGCAAGCCACGAAATAACACACTAGAAGCACTGATGAACTTTGCTGCTGGTATTTGAGTGGAGATGCTTTGATGGAAAACACTGTCCATCCCAGCTTTGTGTGGTGGAATGCACCCATCTGCTTCTGAGGTGGTTTTGGAAATGAAGAGGCTCAGTGTTCTGGCCTTGCTGACATTGAGGTCAGCTGCAGCCCCAGGGGCTAAGATGGGAGGGTGTCGGTGGTTTGCAGGTTTTTCTTTTTCCTTTTTTGACCTAGAGTTGGTATTTCAGTGCCTTTTGTCAAAAAGTGACTTTGAAAGTCTTGATTATATTTTTCAGCAGAGGTGTTAGGGAATAAAAGATAAATGAAGACAAAGGGAGAAAAGCTCCTACTGGCTTACAGATGCTTGGAGACTGAGAGAGGCTCAGCAGACCTCTGGTGCCTGCTGTCAACTGCTGTCAACTGCAGGTGCTGCTGCAAGCCAGGCTTCACGTGTGGAATAAGCAGGGTCCTTGTAGGACTGTTGTAATACTGCAAAAGCTCTTTTCCACCTGCTGAAGGCACTTTCACGAATCTAAGGTGCATACGGCCTCCCACTTTCCTCCGAGGACTGGTTTCAGCCGTTTCACTCGCGGCTGTCCTTGCACCTGGGCTCCTGCTGGCGTTTCTCATCCACTGCTCCCTCCTGCTTCTTGCCCGGGATTTCAGCCTGGCAGCAGAGGAAGGGAAATACCTCAGAGCGAGGGAAGGGGGTGACGGCCAGGGGGACGCTTCTCGGAAACTGCTTCTACCTCAGCAGAGCCAGGCGCGCCGCCCCACCGCAGTCCCCACAGAGCAGCCG